>PVKE010001122.1:0-109028 GCA_004027555.1 Craseonycteris thonglongyai
TTAATAGTAAGGTCTGTGGTGAGTTACTTACAAACACTTAATCATATAATGCCTAAAATGCTTGTGCACACAATGGACTTCTTTGCCATTATTATTGTGTTGCTTCTGACAGTGATGATGATGACATTATCATTATTCAGGAACTCTTAGGGTCTCGGACCACTTTTCAGTTGTCTAAGTGACACAATGTATGGTGGAGAAGTTCCTAAAAGAAATGTTTGTAGTTTGACTGGCCTCTGTACCTAGACCTTTGACCTCTTCTGTCTCTCAAGTGGCTGTGTGCATGGCCATTCCACATGACCCACATGAAAGGCAACAGTTTCCTAATGTAGCTTGAGTCACTATCAATGGTAGCATCCATTCCCTTGGTGCTCTGGCAGGGGCTACGAGTTACATTCATGGTCAAGAGCAATCAGTCATTAAGGAAAGCAGCCTTATTAAGACCTTGCTGCTTTTCAGAAGACAAGGTTAGAATCAGCCCACATCTGTGTGACAATATTATAAACATAGAAATTCTATTTTCTTGGTGATTATAAGCTCCCCTGCTCTGATACCCCAAAAGGATCACCAACACAGTCCATCTTAGACCCCTCACATTCAGCCTTCCTTGGCAATGCTCATGGAATCATCTAATTCCTTCCTGGTCACCATATTCAACATGCAATGAATTACTCATTGGCTCTTCCACCATCAAAGGGAAATACTATCAACACCGTTCAACACCCTAAAGGAGTCTATATTCTATACAAACTCAATCAACTGAAATAAAACCACTCTTCAGAAATTCAATGGTATCAAAAAGAACCGTATTCTTCTTAGTCACTTTTATCTTCAGCAATAGCACAGTGCCTAGCACATAGTAGGCACTGACTAAATATTTGTTGGCTACTAAATAAATAAATAAATAACTCCTATCAGAATCAATAGACTGAAGAGGTGGGGTTTTGTGATGTATTATGTCAATATAAAAAAAAGACTGCTTGCTTTTTTTCCTCACACTGCTTTTCACTGTAAGAGTTCCCTTCCTTCATCTTGGCTGGTACAAAGAAGGGCATTGGCCTGCCATCTGAATAAAAATGAACCCACAGTTCCTGCATGCTAATTGGTGCTTTTTCCCCATTGATGTGTGCTTTATGACAAAACATGAAATAACTCTACCTCCTAAAGCTGACCAAAAGATGGATTTCAGACATCAGCAATGAAAGTAGGATTGGAATTCATCATAGTGCAAATGCAAGAATGCTTTCAGCCCCCCAAGCTCTGAGTACACTATTCTAACTTTTTTTTCAAGTTTCTGAAATATTTATGGGAGAATAATTTCTAGAATAATGAATATAGCTTTTCACTGAAGCAGCAAATGCACACTATATTTCCGTTATCATTCCGTATTAAATATTTATACGTATAGTTTGTGTTGGCTTCCATTTATGGCCATTTGTGGATACTTAACAAGTATAGACAACCAGTTGAGGAAAAAATAATCCCAACCCACAATAAGTAAAAAACAAACAAATGAAGAAAGAGTAGCTTGTTTCAGCACGGGTTACATTTCCAAAGTACATTTAACATTTTTAATACAGTCCATATTTCATAAATTCCACATGGTGACATGCCCTAGAGAAAGATGGATGGGTGGATGTGGAGCAATGCTTCTATGAGGTTTTATGGGTACATCTGGCAAAACTCATCTTCCCCCCTGCCTCCCTTAGCAGAACACAAAACTGTAATTCTCTAATAACTGACATAACTGCATCATCTCCCAATATGGACTGCATTATTAACTCACAGAAACAGACACAACCAGACAAGTGGGGAAGCTTGACTTCCACTTGATAGCAGACCATAAAATGCCTCCTTACTGTAAGCAGAAGGAATGGGGAGCAACCATGCTTAGTGCCTGGAATTTGAAACCACTTCCAAACTCGCTGCAGGGGAGCTTTGATTTGCCTGCCCTTATGGTCATGCCTTGAGCTTGTACACTGTTTTGCAGTTTACAAAGCATGTTCTTTTTTTTTTTTTTAAATATTATTATATTTTATTGTTAAATTTAATGGGGTGACGTTGGTTGGTAAAAATTAGATAGTTTCCCGATGTACAACTCCACATCACATCACCCATGCATCGCATTATGTGCCCAGCTCCCAGAATCAGGTCCCCCTCCAACCCCATATATCTGGTGCCCACTCCCCCCTCCCCCCACAACTATCCCTCCCCCCTCCCCCCTTCTCTCCAGGTAAGCATCAAACCATTGAGTGTGTCCATAAACAAAGCATGTTCTTGTACGCGGACACCATGACATCACCAGAGCAGGATTGCTCTTCCCTCTCTACCATGAGGAAATAGAGCTTCAAAGAAGTTACCCAAACAACAAGCATTATTTCCATAAGACTTGAAACAGTACACGAGGGCTGTCCAGACAAAAGCCAGCCCTTGTCAATAAAATGAGAACAGTTTTGTGGCTGGATACTTTCTGGACAGCCCTGGTAAGTTGCTTTCACATATACAAATGCATATGGTTTTCTGACTGGGAGTTTAATCCACCTGACAGTCCTCTTCCAGCCCCAAATACCCACTAAAATAGCATGGATTGGCTCCAGATTAAACACTTAAACAGGTTTTTGCAGATGGTAGTTTCAAAACGTACACAGAGCCTTGACTTAGCAAAGGGCGTTGTGGAGTGGAGTCTGAGGATGCTGACTGCAGAGAGCTGAATTGCTTAGTGTGAGCACAGAAGATGGATTTGAGGATGGTTTGGGTTATAGGAGGGATAGGGAAGGATACAGGTCACATCAGCAGAGGAGGGATAGGAGAGAGAAAATGGCTGAGCAACATGGCAGCATGGATGGGAACACAACTTCTAATAATGCTAAAGCCTAATTTTGAGGAGTTTGTGTTTCTGCAGTGGAAACTGTTGGACTTCCCCATACAAAGAAGCATGTGGTCAACATCAAGGCTCATTGCCAAATACCTTGCTTCCCCTTCCTGTTGGGCATGTCATATCCTTGTGGCTCCAGTGGACCTATGTGACTATGTGACTATGTCCCCAGAGCTACAAACAAAAGTGACAAATGCTGGCATGTTTCATTATGGATGTAGGACTTTGTTAAGTATTGTATTTCCTCTGGCATGATGACTAGAAACCTGGGGTGATGACCCTCCCTGCATCCTAGACCCCTCTCCCTCTGTCCCTCCAAATCTATGATGGACTTGTCAGATGAGTACAAAACCAACTTCCCTTATTTCTAAACCCTGGACATTTTGGAGTCATTTGTTACCTCGGCGTTCCACAGTGTGTCCTGTACAGTCTGCTATATCCACAGAGTCCTTATGTGAACATTTTGCCTGTGTACTTGATGTCAAAGGAAGGGGCTACATTTCATGTCACGGCCAATTTTAATTCAAAAGTAACACAATAACAGCAGGAGACATAAAAAAAGGACAAAAACATTGTGAGGGCAGAAACCCAGTATGCCCATGAGAGGGGAAGGCCCTGGCAATCTGCAGAAATCTTGAGAAAAGATTTGAGCTTTTCACAAACTATAGAATGCGTATCTGGACAAATGTCTTGTGGGCTTAAGGGGCAGAGAGACATTGGAAGCTATTTCTGACAATTTCCCAATGCATTTTTCAAGTTAGAGAGAAAGGTGGGGTTTTGATCACAGGTTTAGTGGTCTTTCAATCCATTCTGTTAAGAAATTCTCAGAAAGCCAGTGAACTCAGCACTACCTCTCTCTCTCTCATCCCCCTCACTCCTTCCCTCCACCCTTCCTGTCCCACATGATTTTGCATATAAACCACAGAGTATGTTGAAATGTTAAGTGTCTGAAATGTGAATATATCACATTGGCCCTCATCTGAGTGGGACTGACAAATCATTGACAAAATAGTTGCCAGAATCCTAAGACATTTATTAAGTGTTTCCTTAATATGAAACTTTTATTGCAACAATCCACCTTATCCACAATTTCACTTGCCATGGTTTCAGTTACTCTTGGCCAGCCACGATTTGAAAATACTTAATGGAAAATTTCAAGAAATACTCCATTCGTAAAGTTTTTAAATGCACGTCATCCTGAATAGCGTGATGAAATCTGACAGTCTTGCTCTGTCCCATCTGGGACATGAATCATTGCTTTGTCCACTGTGTCCTTACTATACTTTCTGCCTGTTAGGCACTGATTAGCCATCTAGGTTAGGAGATCCACTATCTTGGTATCACAGCGCAGTGTTCAAGTGACCCTTATTTTACATAAGAGTGGCCCAAAATCATAGTAGTTTAAACTTTATCAAGGTATGTGAGATAGGAAAACAACAACAACAACATAGTATGTGTAAGGTTTGGTATACACCTGCAACTTCAGGCATCCACAGGGGGGTCTTGGAACATATGCCCCATAAGTAAATTGGGGCTGACTGTAGTAGTCAATGAATTGGTTTTTGTGGAATTGTCTCAGTACACTCATCAGTACACCAGCCTGTTTTCTGATGGGCAACCCAACACGATGGGCCCTCAATTATCTCTGCCACGACTAACTTCAGATGATCGCTTATTCACCCTACCCTCATCTCTCTTCTCACTGTATCATCTCAGAAATGAACCATCCTCCAGTTCCTCTCTTTAGCTTGTTGATGTTCCTTGATAATATCATGCTTAATCATGTGAGGTCCCCTTTACTTTTGAAAACTATTCTGTTGTCTTTGTGTATGTAATTTATAGATGGTCCCCATCACTACCTTAGTTACAATTTACATATGCACATGCTGCATATGAGGGGTATGATAATTAGCTCACTCAGTTTGCAAGTGGATTTATTATTGGGTTTTTGTTGTTGCTGTTGTTGTTTTTGTTTGTTTTTGTACATATATCTTCAAAAATGCCAACAATATAACAGATGTTTTAGGAGCATAAAGTAAGAATTGGCTGTATTATTCCACTTATCCATGTCATATATCTCTGTTTAATCATAACGTTCTTATCTGTGCACTCAAATACAGCCTCTGAATGCTTCTTAAGCCAGGGTTCCTGGCTTATTTGCCTTCTCTGCTTTCTATTCAGTGTTAAATTAAAAAGGGGCTGGAGACATGTTGAATTATCAGTAAATGTGCAATCTTTCTCTATGTTCAGATCTGATAATTTCCTAACCAACTATTTAAAGTTGCATTGAATCCTTTTATCTCCTCCATTTGATTTGTAGTTCTTTCCACTTATCTAACTGTTAATCTTCTAAAATATTCTGGGTCTTTCACACTTGAAGGGCCCATTTTTCCTCCATCTACTCAACTAATTTTAATATGTTTCTCCAGAAGGATGCCCACAGTAGCCTCCTAAGCTATCAAGTAATTTTTTGTCACCATTGGTGATAGATTCACAGCTATCTGGTCACGGAATGTTTCACTCACCCTGTGTGATCCTTGAGGAAAGAGAGAGCAACTTTTCTACTAGGCCAGTAATATGACAATAATGATGGGGGAGGAGGGCAGATAAAAATATAGAGAATTAGGAATAAATAGGAAATGAGGTTAGATGGGAAGTTGAGAAAGGCAGAGAGAACTTTTAATGTTTTTAACGGCTTGATTTGCATTAGAATTACTCTCCTCTCTATTCACCAGAACCCTACCCCCCCCCCTCCCACTCTGGCTACAGGATGAAAATGAGACTTGGGCTCAGCCAATCAGGATTTTCTCTTCAGCAATAGTGATTAGTTCAGGATGAGCATGTGACCCAAGCTTTCCAAATGGGACTTTTGAAATGGAAGATGAAAAGTTTGTGCAACCTTACTAGTTTGGTGAAGAAAGCTTAAAAACCATGAACTGGAAGATGCTGGAATCTGTTTCTGTTTGCTTTTTATTTTTCCAGAGTATCTGAAATGTGAACTGGATGAAGCAGGGTAGGGGAAGAAATGAACCCAAATAAGGGTAGCAGTGATATTTATCAGCAAGACGAAAAGAGGGTGCTGGGCTACACAATGATCAGGGGTTGGTTAGTATTGTTTCTTGTAATCAGTGAATGGATGAGTCAATGCCTCAATATTTTCAGAGCCTCTAGAGAACAAAGTGTATCCATTTTGTCTGGTTGGCAGAAATGAGCTATTCTAAGCTCTTGCACAGAGTGTCACAAAGGTATAAAGGCTATATCTGGAGGCCCAATCTGTTTTTTCAAAGTGGTTTGTGTAGATGGAGCGTGACCCCTGAGAGCCTAGAACAGGGCTGAACAACACACAGTGCACACCCTCCCCCTTCCCAGTCTCTGCTGGTGGCAGACATTGCTAATAGATCTGGGCACTTGACCCATAGAATCTAGGCTGGCCTCTCCATTCTCAATGCCGTGCTCCAGGCAGACTAAAGATGAGCAGGGCGAGCTCAGAGGCAAGGAGGACTGCAGGAATGTGAACTTTAGTCAGGTAGAAGGCTGTCAAGGCTGCATCTAGTCCAAGCTGGTCCAACCTGCGACCCATGGCCCAGGTGCGGCTCAGGACGGCTTTGAATGCGGCCCAACACAAATTCATAACTTTTCTTAAAACATGATGAGATTTCTTGGCACATACTTTTTTTTTTTTTAGCTCATCAGCTATCACTAATGTTAGTGTATTATATGTGTGGCCCAAGACAATTCTTCTTCTTCCCATGTGGTCCAGGGAAGCTAAAAGGTTGGATACCCCTGATCCAGACAGAGAGCAATGGAAGAATAAACACCCAATACCGTATTTGGCGGTGAGGACAGTCATGAAGTACCACCACTTTGTGGCTTAAACAAAAATCCATTGTTTCACGATTCTGGAGGCTAGAAGTTCAAAATCAGGGTGCTGGCAGAACAGGTGCTTTCTGAAGGCTGGTGGGGAGGGAGCAGGCTTGTAAATAACGATCTTTCCCCTGTATCTCTTCAAATTGTCTTCCCTCCACATGTGTCCATGCTCCAAATTTCTTCTTTTTATAAGGACACTGGTCATACTAGATTAGAGCTCACTCTGATGACCTTGTTTCAGCTTGATGACCTCTGTAAGGACCCTGTGGCCAAGGAAGGCCACATTCTGAGGTACTGGGATTCATGACTCCAACATAATGAATTTGGCGGGGGACACAGCTCATCCCATTACAGTCACTGGTGCTTACTGTGGGCCAGACATGGGCTTATTACATACTACCATCCACTAGATCCTGAAAGCAACCTATGGCAGTTGCTTTATCATCCCCATTTTACAGATAAGCAACTGAGGCTTTAAGAAATGTATGCAAAGTCACATAGCTAGGGTTGCTGGTGGGACCAGGATTCAGAGCCAGGCTCCTGATTGGTCCCTTGACATAGGGACCTAGGGATATATTGGACCTAAAGGAGAAGAAAAACCCCAACTCATCAGCATCTCTGGACTGGGTTGCTTTAAAAATGGTGATGTCATTCCTGCTACTTAATATTTCAGTGGCGTCCTATTCCCCACAGGCGAAGTAAGACCTAAATTATTTAGCAGGAAAATCAAAGCTGTGCATGATCCAAGATGCCTCATTAATTCTGGCCCTAGCTACCACTCTCTTCCTGGACTGTTTGGTCTAGCAAAACAAGACAATTTGCAGCTTCCTCTATGTGGGGGAGGGTGGGAGGGTGGCAGGTATGAAGGCCCTCAGGGAAGAACCACATCAGCAACAAATCTCATCCTTGTGTTTTCCTCTTGGTTACTGTCACCAGCTGTGTGACTGTAGGTGAATTACTTAACCACTCTGATTCTTTATCTGTCCAACTTGTTGACTACAGCAGAAACGATGTCCTTCCTACTCACAGGAATATCTGTGAAGGTAAAATGAGATAACGTAGGTAGAGGGCTCAGTGTGTGGTGTCTAGCCTGTGACAGGGACCCCATTGGCTGTATCCATAGTAACCATCCATAGTAACCCTTCAGTTTGGGATACTCAGAGTGCAGTGTAACAAGGAGCAGCCCTGTATTCGTGGTTACCTGAGGATAAGGAGAGCAGGGGGTAGGAGAGGAGGGAGGGGATGCTAAATATATGATGATGCACAAAGAGTTGTATACCTGGAACCTATATAATTTTTACTGATCAATATAACCCTAATAAATCTAACAATAAAAGAAAAGCAAAAAACAAACAAACAAACAAAAAAGAAATCCCCCAGACAGGTGAAATTACAAAACCAAGGTGCTGGTGGCATTCTTGGTGGGCATTCATTCTGTTCCTTTGCTCTATTTTAGCCATGACGCCCACTTCTCACCCCCACCCCCTGATGTGACAAAGCACCCCCTTCCCCCTTTCTACTCTCCCAGCAGGAACTGTGAATTGAACCTCAGAGTCTTAAACAGATTCCCTATTGTTTTAGCCATCAGTCAATAAATGGCCATTTCTAAAGGCGAGGATCTGGTACCTTAAAGCCAATCAGCGATACTCTACATGGCCCATACATCTCCTGACATCACTATTCATCGATGGCTTCTCTAAGAAGCCATTATTAATGATGTAATTAATATGAATGGCTATGGTATATATCATGCAGGTCGTTAAGGCAGAGGTGGGGATGTAGCCATTTATATTAAAGATACATTTTATGTTCTGAACCCAAGCAATAGAAAGGGCTTAGCTTAGACATTTTGCTTTGCTACATTTGAGATTTTTTTGTTTTTTGTTTTTAGTTGCTGTAGAACATTTGCTTGCTTCATGCTATACACTGTGGGAGACCCCAGGAATCTGCATGAGTTAATAAGGTAGAGTTTTCATAGACACATATTAACTACAATGCAGCCTTTAAAGTCACACATTTCAAAGACCAACTGATTTAATTAATGTGTTGGTTCCTAGGTATTGGAAAAGTCTGATTTGATTTCACTCATCTCTCTCCCACAGACACTGCTGTGGGAGAATATTTACTTATAATTTGTTGTGTAAAGCAGATCTTCTGAACGTGGATGCTGTACGAAGCTACCCAGCTTACCTTTAAAGGAACCTACTGCGTAACACCCTCATGCTGTTCTGCTCTGTGCTGAGAACGTGGAGCTAGATTTCTGTCTTTGTAGTACGTGCTGAAACCTGGCCTACTGCACCAAACTGTCCAAATGGGAGAGAAAATAGTCCCTTAGCATGACAGGGCCAAAAGTTCTCTACAGTCCTCCAGAGATGCCGTGAGCTGAACATATGTTGAAATGGAGAGATTTCTTTTCCTTCCTTTCCCTTTCTTTCCTTCTTTTTAGAAATGTGTTGTTTTTTGTAGTAAGCAAATATGAAATGTTTTTAATCAATGCTTACACTTAAGTTGGAAGGGAGTGTCTTTACTCTCGGTCTAAAACGATCATTTTATTTTTTTTCTTAAGATTTATTTTATTGTTTTTGACAGAGACAGACAGAGAGAGGCAGAGAGAAGCGGAAGGGCCCAGAGCAGTCTCCATAGTTGTATGTCATCGGTTTTTGACATGATTTTGTTCCACACAGGTGGGCGGGGGCTGTGCAGGGCAGGGAGTGGGCTGGGGCCTCCTGTATGGGAAGCACACCTCAGTTCAGCATATGGGCTCACACAAGCTGGGACCGAATTTGATCCTCAGACCCTGGGGCTGCAAAGTGAGCACTTAGCCCGCTGAGCCATCCCGGCTTCCCCAGTATAAATGATCTTGCCACTTGCTGAGTTCCAAAGCATACAGCAGATGGGTGGATAGCAAAAATCAGGGAGTTACCCACAGGGAAGGGGTAGATTTTCAGCTTGTGACAAGCAGATCCTCTTTAGCTGTCACTGCCCAGTGTTTGGCGGCTGTTAGGTGGGCACCTGGAATGAACTGCAGTGGAAGAGGGGTCTGGTACCCAGGTGAACTGAGGTGCCAGAGACAGAATCTCAGTGTGAAGCCCCCTCTGCCCTCCAGGCATGGTTCTTGGCCAATTGACCATCAGCCAAGCTCCAGATGCCAGAAGCCCTGAGGCGACAAGGCCATAAGCGTGCGTCCAGCTTTCCAAACTCCTGGCGCTGTGACCCCGCCACAGCACAGAGCCTGGAGTGACCAGAGCTGGGGAGTCAGCAGACTGTTTGAGAGCCCGCTGAGAACAGATGTTTTGTCCCAGGTTACTGGGAGGAACCACCCATTTGCAGGAGGCATGCAGACAGCCCTGTTATCAGTGGCCGTGAAGTGTTCTGCCCCTGCAGCGTGCAAGACACTGCGCACTTGGTGTTGTGCAAATACGAGTTCCAGAACTCAGGTATCCTTTATTACCCCCATTTTGGAGAGATTAAAAAATAAAAAGGCAAGGGCAGTTATGTTTAAGTACTAAATGCCATAATTGGATGACATGAAAGTTCAGGAAGAAGACCTATCTTATCCTGACCTTTGGCTCTTGCAATTTCAGTAACGATTTTCACTTTACAACTTCAGCGGCGAAACTTTTGTGTGATGTGACATTTCGTGGAGACTGGGCTGGAGAGGCAGGTTTACAACCAGGCCTGCTCCAGGTAAAGCAGAAGAGCCCGAAGCTGTGACTTGGCCTCCTTCTCCTTTCCTGATACCCAGGTGACCACAGTGACCTCTGGGCTCGCCCCCTCCCCACAGCTGCGCCAGCATCACCTGGCAGCTTGTTTCTGATGCGCGACCACCAGCCAGCCACACCCCAAACAGACCAGATGGAAAACTCCAGGGCTGCAGCCCTACAGCTTGTGCGTTAGCAAGTCCTGGAGTGATGCCGTGGGCCACGCTCACGTGTGAGAACCACTGGCCTAGAGTTTCCAAAACACACGTTGGTGACATCTCAGCCCCTTCCTGCCTCTTGGCCCGTGAGAGTCCTCACTGGCATGGAGATTTTCGCTGTCAGCTACAGAGCCATGAATTAGGTACAGCCTGACGGTTCTCATTTGTAAGACATTCAAGGAATGGGTCCTGTTTGCTCAGTGCAACATCGGGAAACAGATATTGACATTATTATCCCAGTAATAAAACAAGCGATATCTCTTGATCGTTTGCAGTTAAGAATTGGAAGCCATGTTTATCTGAGGAAAGTGGAAGTTCTTAACGGGATTTTAGGCATCAGAAATGCTGTTGACTGGCAGGTGAACCGTGCGCGTGTGTGTATGTGCGCGCATGCATACATGTGTACGAGGGTTGTTCAGAAAAAAATCCAGCCATTGTTTATATAATGCGAATGGTTACGTGGCTGGATAATTTCTGGACAGCCCTTGTATATTTGTATGTGTAAGTGTATGGGTGTGTGTTGCCATTGAGGAAAAAAAAAAAGGCTATCAAATAAATGTCCTACCATTAATTGTACAAGTTGTTCCAATTTCCAAGACATTAAAAAGTTTTTAAAAATGTGAATATTTTAGAATCAATAAAATATGGTATGTAAGAAATGGAAGTTAAAGAAGCTTTGGTAGTGAAACTGTTCTGCTATAGTAATTTAAGACAAAACAAAGAAATGCTCTTTTCTCATTGTGATAGTCTTATCATCTCCTATAGCTTTGCTTCCCACTGATACATTGATGAAAGTACTTTCGTTATGCTTTTTAAGTAGTATTTTCCCAGAAGTTACAAAATCATCATGCCCCACACCGAACTCCTGGTCTTCCCTTTCATTTGTATAGTTGCCGTTGTTCTTGTTGTTATTGCTTTTATATTGTTTTGCATCCTCTCCCTCCAGCATCTGCAATGCTGGCACCTGAGAGGAGACTGCAAAGTGACGAATTCCTGTAGTTTGAAGTCTGTGTTATCACTGAAAGTGTTTGGAAGGGAGGTGGGAGGATTACAAGGGCTCTGATGGAAACAATACAGTACCCCATACCTTAAATTGAGAAGGTAACCAGCTTTTATACAGTTAGCATGATTTCAAGACACATAAAGAATAAAACAGTGTCTTCACCTTTTTTTGACCCAGCTCCCCAATCCTCTCCCATCTGGCAACTATCAGTTGTTCTCTGCATCTGTGCGTCTGTTTCTGTTTTGTTTGTTCTATTGTGTTCTTTAGATTTCACATATAAGTGAAATCATATGGTATTTATCTTACTCAGTCTGGCTTATTTCACTTAGCATAATAACCTCTAGGTCCATCCATGTTGTCACAAATAGTAAGATTTAATTCTTTTTTATGGCCAAGTAATATTCCATTGTATATGCATACCATATTTTCTTCATCCAATCGTCTGTTGCTTCCATATCTTGGCTATAGTGCATAGTGCTGCAATGTACAAATTGGTAGTTACAAAACAGTCACAGTGATGTAAAGTACAGCATAGAGAATATAGTCAAATAATGTTGCAACAACTATGTGTAGGGCTAGGTGGGTACTAGACTAATTGGGAGGATCTCTGCATGAGTTATATAAATGTTTAACCACTATGCTGTGCCCTCTAAGTTAATATAATATTAAATGTCAACTGTAACTGAAAAAAGTAAATTAATAATTTTAAAAAAGAATAAGGCAATGTCAACAGACCTCTCCTTAAAAGCAATAATCATTCCCTAAATTTTACGTAGTCTTTTCTGCCATTTTCTAACCTTCAGGACCCTTTGTACTATATGATTATCTATCTGTCTATCTATCTATCTATCTATCTATCTATCTATCTATCTATCTATCATCTATTTATATCTATCATCTTCATCATCATCTATCTATGCACACACACACACACTTTTTTCTTATACTTTATGAAGTTGGTAAAATGAGTTTTTAAAGGATTATTTTTTCCTTCCTGTCTCTCTAATAACATAATTTTCATCACCAGATCCTACTGAATTTGGGGTGTTTGTTGTGTATTTGATTTGAGGTAGACGCTCCCCTGTAATTATAAAATTTTCCATGAGTTTCCTAAGCTTTAGAGTCAGTTCCCTGGAGAACAGGTTGTATTTAGAATCCAATAACATTAGGCAGTAGCTGTGGCATTTTGAACATTTTATTTCTTTACCAAAAAAATAATTAACTTTTATAAAGCCAATAAAAAGCAATTCAAAGGAAATAAGGGACAACGGTCCTTTGTAGATTCACGTTTCTGACAGCCTATGTTCCATTCTCTCAGAAGTCCTGATGGATGTAATGTAAACCAAAGGGCTGAAGCTGATCGGAAACTTTTTCATTTTTCTGTAAAAATCCAAACTTGGAATGGAAAGAGCTTACTGATGTCAACATTTAGAAAGTAATCTTCTCTTTATATAGTCACTTCTTGTCTTGGGTTTCGTTTTGGGTTCAGGGGAAAATTAAATTCCTTTGCAATTACACCATCTGTCCACCCAAGAAATTTTATCTCCACATAGTTTTTATTTGCTATTTGTCCTCTGGGTCAAATACTGCAGATCCACAGGGCTGGAAGTGCATTTTAGAGGTCTCTCAGTTCATCCTGCTGTTTCTTGCAGGTCAGTAGTTATTTCTGACTCACACATCTCCTATATTCTAATATCCAAGGATGCTTTTTAAAAATTAAGGAGACTTGAGGGGAATATCCTGAGAATGCATGGCTGCATTATTTTGTGAGTTTATTCTTTGGTTAAAAAAATCATTTTTGGGTGAAGGGAATGGGAAATGCAAATCCGTAGTCACATAATGGCTACAGGGATGTGGAGTACAGTATGTGGAATACAGTCAGTAATGTCAAAAAGGCTATGCACAGTGTCAGGTGGTCATTGGTCCCACTGTGGGGAGCACTTCATTAATGATAGAGGTGCCTACACACTGTGTTGTACACCTAAAAATAATATAAGATAATGTTGAATGTCCACTATTACTTATCTATACAAGGGCTGTCCGGAAACTATCCAACTATGTAATATGAAAAATGGAGTCATTTATGGCTGGATTTTTTTCCAGACTAATATATGTATGTATGTATGTGTGTGTGTATGTGTGTGTGTGTGTGTGTGTGTGTGTGTGTGTGTGTATATATACATATATATATATATATTCAATATATAGTCACAGGATGGAGATTACAGCATAGGAAATACAGTCAACAGTATTGTAATAGCTGATGCAAGGTATCAGGTGGGAAGCAGACCTGTTGGGGTTTTCACTGTGTGAGGTCTCTAAGTGTCTAAGCATTATGTTCTCTTGTACACATGAAGCTAATAAAAAATAAATGTAAGAAATCAGTTAAGTACCTGAATTCCTTCCTTTGTTCAGCCCATAGAACCCCTTACATAACTTGCTGTAATCTAAGAGCATTTCCACTTCGACTGCAAAAGCAATTCTGCAGAGAAATGTGTGTGTGCTTCGGATTCTATTGTGTTTTTCTTCTTATAGAGGCATCTTGGTTATGGGGATAACACAGCAGGCAAAACAACCCCAAGACCCTGGGCGCAAAGCTCGATTCCATTACTCTAATATCTGATAGGTTGTAGTAATACACTAGACTAGACTCTCAGTTAACCGGCATCCATGGGGATTGGTAGATGCGGGAAAAATGTAAGTTGGCTCTTTGTTAACCGGAACTCAAGCAATTGGCACTCTCAAACAACCGGCAAAAATCTCAAGCAGCTAACAAAAAATTCTTTTTAGAATTTCGGTTAATGGAGAGTCCACTGAACTTGAAATGTATTGCTCCTTCAGACCTGTCTTTCTTGCAGGGGCTCTGTTCCCCAATCCCTGCCAGCTGTGGCCATATGACTTGCTTTGGCCAGAGAACTGTAAGCAGAAATGATCTATGTTATTCCCATTGGCAAATGACTCCTTTTGATGTCTGTTTCCTCTACTGCAAGACCAATGATGTCTCAGTTATGGGGTGCTCTATCAATGTGGAGGTGTACAGAGAAGAGGGGATGGAGCAGAACTGAGGATGACCTGAGGTGGACAGGAAGCTGGCGAGAAAGTGAGCATGTATTGTAAGACACACGGTGGGGCCATCTGTTAGTGCAGTGTAGCGTCATCGGTGTTGAATGATGATGTTCAGTGTTGGCTACATTTACTTGTCCAAGCCCCAAGAGATCTGTGAGTATTGGGAGGACACGAGGAGGGCAAATTTGCATCTGCAGGCTCCCCTGCCCCCCAACCCCACCAGCACCACTGACTGTATTGCCTTACACCTACTGCCTGCTTAATAAATGCCTGGTGACCCTTATTGAACTTATTTTAGGTAAGCTTGGGCCAGCCACTTCCTTTTTCAAAGTCAGCATTTTCCAAAAGGCAGGTGAGGTGTTAGGAGTTCTACATATTTGTTTCAGGTGGTCCACAAATCCAGCAGTGTGAAACATCAGATCACATCATGAGAAAATGAGTTCCTTTTTAATTGTCCTTTAACACATCTCATGGCATTCAGAACAAACAAAACACATATCCACAGACTTTAGTGAATTACGATAAAGACTAGAAATACAGTGGACTGTCAGTTAACTGGCACCCATGGGGATTGGTAGAGGGCAGATACATGTAAGTAGACTCTCCATTAACTGAAACTCAAGCAACTGGCAAAATGTCAAGCAACCAGCAAATCTGAGAGTTCTGGTGGCCTGAGTTACGGTTAATGTGGAGTCTACTGTAATATGATTGACTGTATATATTTGTTCAGTAGCTTCCTATTTACGCTAGCAGTTGCTGTTACAGATTATTTGAAAAAAATAAATTGTATTTAGTATAAAGAGTGAGCCATAGAAACATATCAAGTAACTGTTCATATAGGTGGGAAGGTGATACGGCAAAAACTAAAAGTATGGCAAATGAGTGGAGTTTGGGGAAACCCTGCTGCAAGCCTGCGTCTACCCAGCACAGTTGATGATGAAAGCCAGCACAGAGAGGTGTGATTGGGCTTTGGGGGATGGTAGCTTGATAGATGGATGTCAGCAATCATCACTGTGGTCATCGTTGATGGTACCAATGATTGTAGCAGACTTTCTTCCCTATCCAGGGACCTTCTCCTCCATTTAGTCTCCTGGCCAATTCACTGAGGTCGTTGTTCATAGTATTAGCTTGTTTTAAGCAAAGAACAAGGGCAGTGTGTGTTCACCATCAGCCTCCGATTTAAATTTATTTCCACCCTCTACACCCACTTCCGGTTCTATTCGAGAGGTGGCTGGAAGTGTTGATGTGAGTGGAAAAAACATTTAGCAGGCTCGGTAGAGTGTTCAACAGGACGTAGGAAGTCAGAGAAGTGTGAAGGTTATAAACCTACAACAGACTTGTCTGTGTCTATGTTTAAATATTGCCTAGAATTTGTCTGCCGTGTCTGGTTATTTGTGTCTCTGACCTTTCAACTCTGAAATTTCTGAGGATAGCATCTGTGCCTAGTCTGCCATTATGTTCCCTTGTCCCTTAATAAATGCTCTGGTGAAGCCAGTACTTCTTCCAGCAGCCGTCACTCATTCACAATTTTCAATTAAAGCCAGCTGATGCATCCCCTTATAGGTGCCGACACATCCATTTTTATTACTAACGATGGCTACAACAATGCTTGCCGCAGCTACAAATTACAGAATGTGAACCAGGAGCTCTGCTAGGTTCTTGATGCTTCTAAGAACTCCATCTTGTAGCAACCTAGCAAGATGGGTGATATTATCCCTAATGAGGAAATGAAAACTTGGAGTAGTGAATCAACTTGACAATTCAGACAAGGCATAGAAACCCAATACAGGTCTGCCTGAGTCCTGAAGCCCCCAAACCCATTTATTTGCCTCTTCTACATAATACAGTAGGTTCCCCCATACCCACGGTTTCACTTTCCATTGTCTCATTTACCCACCATTAATTGAGGTCTGAAAATTTCAGAAACAAATGTCATAGGAGTTACAAATTGCACACTTTTTTCAGTAGCATGATAAAATCTCACACCGTTCTCCTCTGTCCCTCCTGGAACGTGAAACATCTTTTCGCTCAGCATCTCCATGCTATATACACAGACCACTGGTCCATCACTTAGTAACCCACCTGATTATCAGACCAGTTATCAGAGAGAGAGAGAGAGCAAGGAGAAAACATTGACATAACTTTTAGCACAGTATGTTACTGTAATTGTTCTATTTTATTAATTATTGGTGTCAATTTCTTACTGTGCCGGATTTATAAATAGTTGTTTATCATAGGTATGTATTTATAGGAAAAACATAGTATATATAGTTTGGTACCTACCATATGCCATTTCAAGCATGCTCTGGAGTTCTTTGAAAGTATCCCCAACAGATACGAGGTGTGTGTGGTGAGGGAGGGAGTTACTGTACTATACTACCATGCCAGAGGAGGGAGAGATCAGCTACCATCCCAATCCAGCCTTATTTGTTAGTCCCTTACTTCTTTACCTTGTGAAAGTGAATGTTTTCAGTGCTTTCAGCATAGCCTTCCTTAACAGTGTTGTTCCAAATCACTGAAACTGGCAGCATTTGTTTCCTTGCTTAATCTCCACGAAGTTTAACACATTGTTAGAGCAATGTTTTCCTTGAATGTACTTAACGTGTACTTTCACTCACTGGAACGTGAAAGGCAGCACTGCGTGGAAGTGCCATGTCTTCAACCCAGTGTCTCAGCAAGATCCTGCTGCCCAAACAGAATGGAGGGGAGGCCGGGATGGTGCAGCAGGTTGAACACTCACTTTGCAGCCCCAGGGACTGAGGATCGAATATCAGGTCCCGGTCCTGGCCTGTGTGGACCTACATGCTGAACTGGGGTGCACTTCCCATGCTGGAGGTCCCTAGCCCAGCTCCTGGCCTGCGCGGCCCCGCCCACCTGTGTGGAACGAAACCATGTCGAAAACTGATGATGTGCAACTATGTGCTCTGGGCCTCCCCCTTCTCTCTGTCTCTCTCTGTCTCAGTCTCTCTCTGTCTCAGTCTCTCTCTGTCTCAGTCAAAAACAATAAAATAAAACTTAAAAAAATAACAAAACTGAGTGGAGATGTCGCCGTCCCATGTATGGTGAGTGACACCATATGGCCGCTCAGTAGACAGCAAGGCCATGGCTGAGCCCATCTGCCATTGGTTGTCCCATCCCGCTACTGACACGCTGGAGAAAACTAATCTCCTGTGAGGCCTCCTTGAAATTTTTGGTTGTATACTCCTGGTATGAACTTGTCCCTGGACAAGGTAGATCCCAGTTCATTATTTTCTTTCATAACAATGAAATCTGAACCTCGTCTCTAAGGCACGTGGTTGGTGCTTATGGGCTCTCCCGGCGACTCTTCCCATTGCACGTCCACACAGAATCAGTGGCCTTTGGCCACATAAAACTCAGCGAGTTCCTGCAAGTCTTCCTGTTTTTCACAGTAAAACTTTGTAATTGGATATACGAGGGCTGTCCAGAAAAACCTCCAGCCATAAATGCCTCTCTTTTTCATATGACATGGCTAGATACTTTCTGGACAGCCCTTGTATTTTGGAGAAAGCTCATTGATGATGAGGGACAGGATCTCCTTAAATGTCACTGGGTTAAAAGAGAGGTCATTATCAGGGGACCAGGGACAATATCTGAAATACCTGAAGACCGAAAATGAAGCTCAGTGGGCACTATAGGGCTTGGTTTGGAAGTGGAAATGTCAGAAATGTACATTCTCAGGGCCTCTCCCTGTCTCTCTGTCTCTGTTTCTATCTCTGTCTCTAGCTCTAGCTCTGTCTCTCTCTCTAAGTCTCTCTCTATTTCTAATCTCTAGCTCTGTCTTTAGCTCTGTCTCTAGCTCTAGCTCTGTCTCCATCTTTATAACTGCTTGTGTCTCCCCATATGGTCTTTTATGTCTGCATATCTGTGCTCACCAGTGGTTGTTTCCTCTCTGCTCATTTCCTTCTGTTTACTCATAGTCTTTGTTCCTGGCTCCTGCTTGGACCCTGAATTTTATAACCTTTTACTTCTAAAATCACCAACGGCTGCCTACCTCAGCTGCAGCTCTGTCATCCCATTCTCAGGAGCTCAACTCCGCAGACTTAACTGACTTTGAATTAGCTGTAGGACCTTGTTTAATTATATGGGGCCAGTTGGGTAGAATTAGGAGAAGTGGACATGCTCATAGGAAAGCAAGGACTGTTGAATGAACATAGCTTTTCCAAGATGAACATGCTGAGAAGCTTGGTTTTTGTTTTATTTGCTTCGGATACATTGAGAACTACTGATAATCTCAAGTTGAAAAGTATAAATTAATTATTTTTTAATTTATTTTATTGTTTTGGACAGAGACAGAGAAACACTGAGACAGAGAGAGACAGAGAGAAGGGGGAGGGCCCAGAACAGTCTCCATAGTTGTATGTCATCAGTTTTTGACATGGTTTCAGTCCACACAGGTGGGTGGGGGCCTCGCAGGGCAGGAACCAGGCTGGGGGCCTCCCCCATGGGAGCCATGCCCCCTTGAGCCAGGGGCTGAACTGGGGGGCAAGAACTGAACTGGGGGCTTCCCACATGAGAAGCATACCCCAGTTCAGCACATGGATCCATATGAGATAGGACCAGGATTTGATCCTTGGTTCCCAAAGCTGGAAAGCAAGCGCTTCACCCACTGAGCCATCCTGGCTTCCTGAAAACTATAAATTATTAAACAGCAAAGTTATTGACAACTTCCCTCAAAATTTTTTTTAAAAATCAGTTCATTGAAAACAGTTTTTCTTGCACCCAGCATAAATTAGCCCAACACCATGAAATCACCTCTTCCCTGTGGCAGATTTGGCTGCAAATGTCCGAAGTGAATGTGCTAAATTGTTGGTTGTGGGATAAGAAGTATCATAGAGGTCAAATTCATACAGATCAGCTGAAAGTGTTATTAAGTCATTAAAGCACAAGATAGAAAACAGAAGTCTTGAGCATACTCCTATACTTCACCATCTCAGTAATTGCCAGAGGAATTGAAAGGTCTCTCCTATAAACCCCACCTCTTGTACCTGTGCAATACAGAGGGCCCTTGTAAAGTATGTATTCTTGGGAAGCTATCCTGAGGTCACAGGACAGAACTCCAAACCCAATCAGCTCCATGAGGCCTGAAGTCAGTTTTGGCCACAGCATCCTAGACTCCTAATCGTAGAATTTTATACAAAATGAGAAAAAGAATACAACAGCCCTAGTCCTCCAATACAGTATTGGTCTGAAAAGACCAGCCTGTACTTTATTAATGTGGAAACTAAATAGATTTATGTTTTCAATGATGTTTCTGATGAATTAAGAGATTTATATTTACTGTGAAGACTAAAAAATGAGTGTCTCTTCTGGTAAGAATTTGTTTTTCTAGATATCTACAAATCATAATCACTGGCAAAAAGTATGCTTAGTACTGCAGGGTCAATAGAACAGACTGCTTGGGGCATATTTGAGGTGATCTGGTCATATCAGGCATCACAGATAGCTGTAGAGAGAACGTGGTCATTGACCAAGAGTTGTGATATCGTCCACTAATATCCAAAGCACAGCTCTGGATTCAGTTGCTCTCCTTGTGTATGATACTGGAGGATGGATGGATGGATGGATGGACATATAGATCCATAGATCAATGATTTATAGATAAAGACATATATAATAGGACTGTCTAGAAAAATTGCAGCCATTGTCAATAGAATGAGAAAAGTTACATGGCTGGATACTTTCCGGACAGCCCTCTTATATATAATCTTTATCTCTTCTATCTATCTATCTATCTATCTATCTATCTATCTATCTATCTATCTATCATCTATCTCTTCAACCTTATCTATCTCCTTCTCCTCCTTCTTCCTCCTCCACAGTAATCCTTCCACCCTCCATTACCACATTTTCTGTCACAGCCAGCATTGGTCATTTCAGCACAGTTTTATAAGAGATCTATTCCCAAGAGGCAGTTTGATGTGTATTTTCAAGTTACCTGTCCACAAGGGAGGCTGTTCATATAAAGCAGGGGTGACCAACCTTTGGGCTTCCCTGGACCACATTGGAAGAATTGTCTTGGGCCATACTTAACATACACTAACACTAAAGAGAGCTGATGAGCTAAAAAAAAAAAAAAATCACACACACAACAATCTCATCATGTTTTAAGGAAGTTTCCAGATCTGTGTTGGGCCACATTCAAAGCCGTCCTGGGCTACAGTGGGCCGCCGCTTGGACAAGCTTGATGCAAAGTGAGACTCAGCCCTCGGAGATGCTCCCGATGGCTCTGAGTTCTGGGTGACTAGAGAGACACCTTGAATTGGAGCAGAGGGTCTGTTTTGTTCCAGCACTGCCAATGGATTTTCCCTGAAACCGTGCCTGTGTCACCCTTATCTTGAGCCTGGAAATGATCGTTGAATCCGTGCCTGTGTCACCCTTATCGTGAGCCTGGAAATGATCGCATGTTTCTGTTCATTCTGACTAGAGGTACTCCCAAGCGCACTCCAAGATGAAAAGCATTTCTGGAATCTAATTCCAAATACTGGTCCTGGAATGCAGTTTCATAAAGCTTTAAACTGACGCCCTAGATCCCACTAAAATATTTATGAATTAACGAAATATTTTTTTTGTAAAAAGGAATAAACGGCAGCTACCATCAGATTCCATCAGTTTAGATGGAACCCTCCTTACCTCATTTTTTGTAGTATCCTTAAAAGCCTTTTTTCCTGGGTGTTTATAATTTTATTTTGTTTATCAGTGAAGGTAGTAGACCAGAATAAACGGTGTCAGGTTTAATTCTCTGCTGCAGTTCTCAAAGTAGATGTTTCATAAGTAACATGTGGCCCTCTCAGCTAAAATTAAATGCCTCGGTGTTTCCAAATGTTGCCCATCTAGAATTTGCAACGCGCATCCTTCCAGAACCAGCAGAGGCTCTGGAAATTGCCGCTTAAAAATTTCACTTCTCTTTCAGACTTTTGACCAGCCTGAAATGCTGACCATAGATAAAATGAAAAGAATAGCTACAAACCCTAGGACAATTGAATGCTATAAAAAAGAAAACAAAGGGAAGCTGGGATGGCTGTGTGGGTTAAGCGCTCACTTTGCAGCGCCGGGGACCGAGGATCGAATCGGCCCCGGCCCGTGTGGACCCATGTGCTGAACTGGGAGCTCCCCCAGCTCAGTTCTCTCTCTCTCTCTCTCTCTCTCTCTCTCTGTCAAAACCAATTAAAAAAAAAAAAGAAAACAAAACAAAAAAGCCAAACCCTCATCCTCTCATCCATGGAGGTTCAGTTCAGAGAAGCAGCATGTCAAAGAAAATGATCTACAGTAGTAAAATTATCTATTTGTCTGATTGTCTGGGAGCCAAAGAACAAGTCAAAACTTCTGAGGTTAAATATTCCCGCGGCTCCTAATTTTCAGAATCCCTGGCAGCTTTACAAAGTATGTGCAGGACCAGGCGGCCTTTCCTGAATACCTTGATGTAATGGTAAATATGGAATGGGATTCAGGGAGTGGAAGAACTAACTAGTCTACCCTATTCTTCTGCCTCAATCTGAATGTCTCTTTATTGCTGGATAAGCAAGGGGGTCATGAAACAAGCGGCTCATTTTTCCAGTGGCTTCTACCAGGTAACTGTATAAGATTGACAAGGGGGAAAAATCTATGCTCAGGAAAATGTAAAGGAAAAGAAGGAAGGAGAAGAAGAGGAAGAATAAGAGGAAAAGAAAAGAAGGAGAAGGAAGCGAAGATGCTTAGTTGCAGACTCCTGACAGTTCCATTGGGTTTTGCAAAGGAGGGAGAGGATGAATTGATAAAGGAAATAAAAGCTGATTAACAGAGACTCATGAGCAGACACCAGAGGGCCTGTGCACTTCTAGGAAGGCAAGATGAACTCTATTGAGAAGCATCCTGGTAGAGTTTTGACACTGGGCACCGTGGATCCATAAGGCAGGTTGATACGGCAGCTGTAGCTCTGCCAATTCCCAGGTGTGTGACTGCAGCCAGTGTGCTTCCCAATTTCCATTTGCCCCGAGAATACTTGCTGGTGGCTAGTGGCTGGATTGACCCCGAGTTAACTTGTCCATCACGGTCCTCACCTTAACCCCAAACTTTGTCAGCAAATATCTCACTTACATTACTATTTTTGCATTGCTCTGGTCTACCAATAGTCTTTGGAGACAAATGGCATCGTTTTGTTTGTGGCATTCTGTTTTTAGTAGTGCTATTTCCATTTAAAAAGTACAGTAATTCTCGATTGCTAAAAATGACAAATCCTAGAAACCATAGCATTCGTACATGTGAAAAAGAATGATCAAATACTGATCGCCACAGACATTTCTGTTATGTTCAGCTTAGAGACAAGTTCTGCTTGGAAACCACTCCCAAGAACAGCTTTTATATTTTATTTTCACATTGGAAATAAGTCAGATTGACTTCAGCCTCACAGAGAGTGTTTATGTGAAGTGAAATGAACACAGCAACGAGCGACACTTCTGTTTTTTCTAGACGGGAAATGGGTTAAACTCCCTGGGAACCCGTGCTCCCATCTGCAGCACGGAGATCGTCGCAGGGCTTCTCCTCCTATGTGATTCTGAAGCAGCAGAACAACGCTTGGGCATAATTGACACTCCACAAATGCTGTTCCAGCCATTATGTTACAGAGGGGCCTCATGACGAGTAGCAATCAGTGGAAGTGGGGTGAGGAATGGGCAGGGAATTTAGGCGACATTTTTGTTCTCGAAAGTACATTCAGCGAAAGGAAGTGCCGTAAGGGTGCTACATGTGACTCTGAAGGTAGCTAACAACCCATCTCTAGGGGGGTCACCATGGTAACAGTGACCATTGCAATAGCGGCAGCACACCTGTGGGGAGTACCAAGTTGCAAGCACCGAGTTTCCCACACAGGAGCTTCCTGAGTGCTGACAACACCCGATGAAGGAAGAGAGCGGTGGGCACTGTTCCTATTTGATGTAGAAGGAAGCTAAAGTGGAACAGTAGCTTGCTCAGGCTGAGACAGCTGTTAGAGAGAGTGAAGTGGGAATTTGAACCCCGATTGGGTGTGTCTAAAAGGCCACTTCTTACCTACTACGCTACAGTAGAAAACATCTGTGTGGCAGTGCCATGTCCCTACACAGAGCAAAATGTGATGTAGCTTCCCACTATATTCAAGACAGCGGCCCCATTTTTAATAGGACTTCCTTGACCCTGTGCTATGCAAGCTTATCTGCCCCACAGCCCCTTACCTGCTACACGCAGACGTCCTTGCAGGCTGTGTCAGACCAGATCGGGTCTCCTCCTATGTCCCTACAGCACCACAACTCTCCCTTTGTAGTATTTCACACAGTAACAATTATGTATTAATGCTGGGACTTAAAAAAATATATATCAATTCCGGTACCCAGGTTAAATGACAGGCTCCACATGGGCAAGGGACCATGTCTTGTGCTCAGTGTTGTCTTCCCAGTGGTTATTCCATGCCTGGTACTTAGTAGCTATTCAATAAAAATGGGTTGAATGAATGAATCCTAGGCCTTGCTCATGACCTGCCACATTGTTGCCAAATCATATGATAATTGAAGTTGCAGCCCTTGCCGCTAAGAATGCTCACAGCCCATATGGAGTGTGATCCCATGACCCACCTGTGGGCATGCAGCTCTTACCCAGATGTGTTCACTGACCCTACTCAAACTGCCCTCTGAACCCTGATCCCCTTGACCTCTCAGGATGTCACTTCTGCTTGGATGCCAGGGGTCGGGAGAGAGGTGGGGGTGAAGGCTGGCAAATGTGAGGGTATTGAGTGCACCCCAGCCCCCCAAAGTTCCCGATATGACTGCTGGAGGAAGCATTCAGAATCAGCCCAATGGATTATGTAAAATTCATACTTCATTCTGTTTTAAAGATTTATGGCAACAAACTAAAAAACAAAGCGCAGGCACAGCGGAAGCAGAGCACATGGGCGTGGCCATTAGAGTTGCATAGTGTGTAGATGGCTCGTGTCCGTGGGGGGAACATAAAGCGGGATGGACTGTTCAAAAGGAAACAGCAGCAAGGATGTGTGGGATGATTCGGCTGTGTGTGTATGAGTGTGTGTCCTGTGTGTGTGTTTGCATTTCCCTGCATTCCGTTTTCTGGTGGGCAGCCAGCAGGCACGTCCTCCTACCCCAGGTGCTCATTGGTCTTGGTTCAGCATTCTCACCAAGGCCCGTTGCATGTCTGCGTTTCCACCCTTCTATCCAGCAGCCCCGGGCCATTTGTCAATCTGTCGGGAACACTGAGCCGGCTGCTCGCTACACCATCTTGGGGACAAAGAGACTATAGGCACAGACACCTGGGAGTCAGCCCTGGTTCCATCTCTTACCAGCTGCGAGACCTTCAGCTCCGTTACTGAACACCGCGAGCCTTATTTTTCCCATTGAAAAAGTGGGGAGACGAAAAAGGCCTACAGCACCAGGGTTATGTTGCCGTCGGGAAGATTACATCAGTTAAGAACTCATGGGGGAAGCCGGGATGGCTCAGTGGGTTAAGCACTCAGTTTGCAGTGCCCGGGACCAGGGATCGAATCCCGGCCCCGGCCTGTGCGGACCCATATGCTGAACTGGGGAGTGCCCCCAGTTCAGTTCTCTCTCTGTCTCTGTATCTCTCTCTCTCTGTCAAAACCAATTAAACAAACAAACAAACAAACAAATAAATAAGTAAATAAATCTTTAAAGAACTCATAAAACTCGGAGCATAGTCCCTGGCACCTAGAAGATTGATGGAAGTTTGTTACTATTTTGTGATGATTACTGATGTTTGCTGTGGACGGTGTCCTAACAAGCTCATATGGTCAATTGCAACAGAGTAAATAATTCACTTGCTGGTTCGGCAGGTGTAACATCTCTTTATCAAATATATACTCTATTTGTCTATTTCTTACCAGCTCTTCCACCAATATCTGAGCCCAAATTGTCATCATCTTTCACTTGAACTGCCACAAAATCGTGTGGATCTCTCTGTAGCCACTCAGTACACCTTTACATCCATGTCCCACTAGAGAGAGGAATCTTTTCAATCACAGATTTTTTTTGTTTTGGAAGATTATTTTATTGTTTGGGAGAAGGTGAGAGAGAAAGAGAGCGCCCAGAGCAGTCTCCATAGTTGTACGTCATTAGTTGTGACATGGTTGCATTCCACACAGGTGGATGTGGGGTACGCAGGGCGGGGACTGAATTTGGGGCCTCCTGCAGGGGAGGCAGGAAACTTTCCCGCTCTGCCACCCTAGCGGTTACCAGTTGCTCCCCAGTTCAGCGTGTGGGTTTGTACAGGACAAGGCGGGGATTTGATCCCCAGACCTCATGGTTGCAAGGCAAGCACTTAACGTGCTGAGCTATCCTGGCCTCCCCTCAAACACAAGCTTAACCATGCTGCCTCCACCCGCTCTTTCACTGAACACTGTGCACTGGTTTCCCATTGCTCACAAACTCCTCCGCGTGGCCTTCTGCGGGTCTCCGGACGTCCCGCCTCACTCATATTCTTGACCCTTTTAGTCTCCCTCCATCTCTACGTTCTACCAATGGGGTGCGTATCACAGCACATGCTGTTGCCTCTGCCTGGAATGCTCCCCTCTCTTGACATAACCTGGTGAACAGCACCGGTCATTCTTCAGGTCTCAGAATCAATGCCACTTTCTCCTTGGCGACCTTCCCATCTGCTGTGTAAACTGAGACCCTCTGCCTCCTCCCTTCATGGCCCCCTCCCTTCATGGCACGCAGTGCCGTGTGTCATTGCAGGATGTCCACTTTCCTTTCTAGCACATGAGCTGCATGGCAGTGTCCTCCCTACTGCTATGTGCCCGCTGCCTTGCATGTGATACTCATAGGTGCTGGGAAAACATTTGCCCATTGCCCGCATGCCACTGAAGAGGTTCCCATAAGGTTCGGTGGAACCAGGAAGAATGGTTGGCCTCCCTCCCACCCACCAACATCATGGTGAGCTGGGTGTTGTGTCCCTAGCACAACCGCTGTGCACTTCCAAGGGGTGCTCGCCATGCTGAATGGTAAATTAGGTAGTGACAGACTTAGTGTTTTTTCTTAGACTGTCTCATTCGTTTCTCCCATCGTAGTGTCTAACATCAGCATTCAATAATTGTGTACAGAAAGGAGAAAGTAAGAGAAGGGAGGAAGGAGGGAGGAACGATCAGAGCAGCCCACTAAGCATAGCATCACGTCTTGACATCTCGTAACTAAACCCATCCCTCACCCTGGGTGCATTGTAGCAACGTGGCGAGTCACGAAGAGTGTCATCCTGGAAGGACCAGAGGGTTCAAAGTCCAGATCCTACACAGGACATCTCTGCCATTGGAGAAGATCGAAGCCTGAGCCCAAGCAGCCAAACGGTGTCCAGCCTGCAGTGACCCTGAGACCCTGATCCCTGACCCAGAAGGACAGCAAGTTCACAGCTACTTACGCAGATCCACATACATCCTTGCTTATATAACAGGACACCCAACCCCTCGAATAAGCTCTGAGGGTTGGAACAGGGAACATAGACATTTTTGCAAAATCCGTTTCTGGCAATCCTCAATATACTGCAATAGTTGAGCATAGAGGATTTTCTGTTGTTTCTGCGAAGTGATCATTTGTTACATGGAAGCTCATTTGCTTCTTTGGAGTAAACACTGCTTCAGACCCAGTAGAGATGAAGACTCACGGTTGAGACGGATGGAGGAGGAAGAGACATAATACTTCACTGTTCTCTTTACTGTGTTAAATAGAAAGTGGGAATTGGTGACAAATGGGCTGGAGTTCCCTGTGTGAGCCTAAGTGATGAACTGGGGTTTATTTACCATCTGGCTTTTAAGCAGGGAGCTGTGTTCTTTTTTCTGTTTTTTTCTTTTTCCCACGTCAGAAAAATGCCATCTTCAGAACGATTGCATTACAGACATCTGTTTATCAGACCTTTGCCTGAATGAATTATTCAGAATGTGCTTAAGGTGGTACTTTACTTGACATATGGAAATGCAAAGTTGCACACTCAATGTCGGCACATATCTGTCTACATAAAATCAGGTGTCATACGCGAAGCCCAGAGTGTTACAACTTGGTAGGTGGCACTTTAAGTGCCTGGGTTATTCATCGCTCTGCCCTGTGTGGTTCCGGATGGTCGGGAATCGGGCTGTGGAATTCAGCATGGCTCCAGTGCTGGGTAGGGGCATTCCTGCTTGTTTCTATTATGTCCCTTACGACCACAATGTAAAATGATTTGTAGGTAACATGAGTTTCCTGGTAAATCTCTGTTGGTAGTTTCGGGTTGGTCAAACAAGTGGAACTCTGGCGTTACCCAGAGGTGAGGCTTTCTGGGCATCACAAGACCCAGGAAGGAGAAGTGCTTTACACCCAAGCTAGGCTTCATAAGAAGCCCTGAACCCACCACCGCATCAGGGCCCTGCAGCAAGGGTGAGCGTCCAGCACAGACTTTGACGGGACTCACTAGATGGTACGCTATTCTCCATTCATTCACTCTTTCCTTCACCCGACACTGAGAGATAGTGCCTACTATGAGCCAGGTCTTAAAGGTGTGGGTTCTGCAGACTCCATGTTGTCATGGAGCTGACAGGGAAGCCAGGAACAGGGATGTAAAGCAGGAATCACCCTAATTCAGGTGGTACTGTGAACCAAGATGAGACCTCACGTGGGTCTGTGGAGGGTCTGTCTTGAAGGAGGACTTCCTGGAGGGCTTCTTGGAGGAGATGACTGCAATCATCATACAAGGAATGAGCCAGGATCTCCCCTGTGAAAGGAGAGGAGGAGCCGTTCCGATGAGAGGGAAGGCCCACGTCGAAGCCGGAGGGCTGGAGGGCTGGTGTGGCATGTCCTGAACTGCTCAGGGGTGGGAGCCATGGGGTCAGTGCAGAGGAGGTCTGATGGCACGAGGAGAGGTCGGCACGCCCTGACTGCTGGGCTTTGCAGCTGGGGTGAGGAGGGGGGCGCTTCAGTATCCAGAACCATGGGGACCCAGCGCTCAGACTCTAACAGAGAGGCAGCTGGCATGGTCCCGTTTTACCTTCACACTTAGTCTACCCCCAGTTCCTGTTTGTCTTCCAAGTCCCTCAAGGCGAGGGGTCATGAGTGCTCGTGGACACGTGATGTGAGGGAGCGACTTCGATGAGACATAGGTGTGAGTTCCAGAGAGGGACCCCACGATGACTGACCCCGTAAAATGGGTGGGAAGCTTGCCAGCACCTTTATGTGTCCCTGGGGACACACCTTCAGGTAATTTGGTGTTATCTTTACCTAGGACAGCAGTAAAGAGGTGCCGTTGAGAATGTTTGGAAGGCGGCAGAGCAAACAGGTGAGAGATGAGGAACACAGCAAAGAGGGAGGGAGGGAGGAAAGAAGAGAGGAAGGGAAGTGGGAGGAAAGAAGACAAGAAGAGAGAGGTGGGAAAGAGGGAGGGAGGGAGGAAGGAAGAAGGAAGGAGGGAGGGAGGGAGGAAGGAAGGAAGGAAAGGAAGGAAGAAGGAAGGGAGGGAGGAAGGAAGGAAAGAAGGAAGAAGGAAGGGAGGGAGGAAGGAGGCAGGAAGGGAAGAAGGAAGGGAGGGAGGAAGGAGGAAGGAAAGCAAGGAGGGTTATGTGCATTGGGGAGCTGTTGTCGCTCAACCAGAGAGAGAGAGAGAGAGGTTGCATCCCCCACAGGGGGCTGTGACGACTGGAGCTCATTCCTTGAAGACACGGGTAGTGAAGAGCTTCTAGATCAATGAGAACATTGGTTATTCAAGGAGGCGGGGCCTTGTGAACGTCCATCCATACAGATCTGCTGTCTGCCTTCCAGGAAGCTGCCACACAGTCTCCTGAAACGCGGCCTGTATGCAGCTGTCCCCCTTATCTTCAGGGGATATTTTTCCAGGTCCCCAGTGGGTGGCCCAAACAGTAGATAGTATCTAGACCTGTTCATATGTCTTTTCCGGTCCATACACACCTTTTCAATTAAAAAGGCACTTTTTAGCTTCTCTTTGCCTTTCTGAATTGGCAGCATCACTACTCTTGCGCTTTGGGGCCATTACGAAGTAAAATAAGGGTGATTAGAATACACACAGCCCATGCCTTGACAGTGGAGCTGATGCCCAAGTCGCCTACTAAGGAATTAATGGGCTGGGAGCACACGTAGTGTGGAGACAGTGACATGTAGTGTGGACACACTGGGCCAAGGGATGGCTCACGTCCCGGGTGGGACAGAGTGGGCTGGCAGGAGATGCCAACACACTACTCAGAACTGTGCGCCATTTGAAGCGTCTGACGTGTGTCTTTCTGGAAGTTTTCCTTTAGTATTTTCAGAGCGTGCTGGACCACAGGTCACCAACACCACAGAAAGCAAACCCACGGATGAGCAGGGGACCAAAGTGGCCCCAACCTGAGGCAGCCCAGGGACGAGGGGCCTCCATGCAGCTTCGCCAGAGCAGAAAGTGGGGGGTTCTTATTTGCTTCCTCCCCACCTCGCAACGCAGATCTTTGTCAGGTGATTTGTAGCTGCTTTATTGAGGTACAATTGCTAGGCCCCCAGTGCACGTATTCAGAGCATCCAAACTGATGCACTCACCCACGGTATCAGCACTGTGATCAGGGGAGCCCTCGTACCCATCACCTCTAAGCTTTCTTGTGCCCCTTTGAGTTTTGCTTTTTGCTTTTTTTTTTTTTTTGGTAAATACTCACATGCGATCTCCCACCTTAATAAAATGTGAAGCACACAGTGCTGTACTGTTAACTGCAGGCACGGGGTTGTACAGTGCATCTCTAGAATTTGCTCATCTTGCAAAACTCTGTGTGTGTGGTGGGGGGGGTGTTTACGTGCCACCCTGACGCCTGCACACATTAGGCATATGGGTGGGGTGGCTGTTTCTAGACTTTTATATCCAGGACTCCTGTTCTCTGAGAGGCTCGGGCAGTAAGCTTATGAATCTCATTCGTCTTGGAGCTGACTGCTCTTTGGGGAGGCATCTTCTCTCGCCCCTCGGGTTCTTGGTAGAACGTCTGTTCTCAGGTCCCTTTGCTTTGCACCTGCCGGGAGGCCCCGTTCACCGCCTGAGGCCACTTACGCTGTAGGAAGCGGACAAGGGACGGCATCCGAGTGGCAGATATTGTCAGAGAGGAATTGTTTTGTTTTGTGCTCAGTGAAGTTTCGTTCTTCTCCACTTTTCTACAAATTCCCCAGGTCCCAATCCCCGCAGACAACAAAACTACAATTTGCTGGATAAACAGAAACAGTGGGGACGGAACTTCGCTGGCAGCCAGTGTGTCAGAGGCGCTGAGCTTGTTAGCCTGGTGAAAGAGTTACCGGTCTCCTTCAACTTCTAGCCAGCTCAATTACTTACTAAACTTGCTAGAACTCCCTTCCCTGGGGTCAGTGCTGCTGAAAAAAAAAAAAATCAATACGGCAATTTTGCAACATTAGCATGCTTGCATTTGGGCAGGGAGTCCAAACCCCACGTCTTCATTGTTTTTATTTTTTCAACAAAATAAGAACTGTTTCTCTTCCATTGCTTCCTTGGTGACATAGGCATCTATATCTTAAAAAAAAAAACAACTTGGCTTGGTTACCCTTTTCCAATCATATCGCTAGCCTGTGGAACTTGGTGCTTATTCAAATTCTTCCCCTTTAACAACACCTTCCCACCCCATCGCCGCCAAAAGGGGGACACTCATAAAAAGGCAGACGGCAGGGTAACCATCGTATTAGTACGAATCGCACAAATGCCCCAGGCGAGTTTCTGCCACAGAGAGAAATGGCCCCGTGTTCCTCAGCCAGCCCTTGCTTAAGACACACATGGCCTCTCCGGCGTGTCGTGAGTAGCTGAGGACTGTCTACTTATTCCTGGGGTCTCTGTTGCTCCCCAGAAGTGCAGTCAGTGCCCATACAGTTTCTCTGAGGTGTCAGGGGTGTTTCCAAGGGGAGCTTTGTGGGGAGCCGGGCTGCAGGGAGCCTGCAGCGAAATCCAGTGCTCACCCCACGTCAGGCACAGTGAGGGGCAGGGAGCAGAGTTCCACCTGCTGCTCCACATTGGCTGGAGCCTCTAACTTCATCTTTTTCTTAAACAACGGCCCACTTCGGAGGGCACTGGAAACAAAGTCCAGTCAGATCCGCGGCAGGTCCCCATCCTACCGGCCGCCCCACGAGCCATCGGTGAGCCCCGCCCCCCACATACAGATCATCCTGTGGAGCGGAAGCATGAAATATTTATATGTGTTTGCAGGGGTAATAACATTGTATTCAATTATGTCACAGGCACAATCTAATGATTGTTGAAAACTCAGTAATAACCCCCCAAACTCATAAAAAATACAGGATAAACAATACTGGGCGAAGATGATGGGAAAATAGCCTCTGGCCTCTGGAAATGTGCCTTTATTTCGAAATAATGCGAAGTAACAGCGTAGGCATAAAACTCTCGAGCTGGCTTACATAACGCACACGCTAATCTCCAGAAACTTTTCCTCGTGTTTCTGTCAACAGCATTTGCCATCAATAGCAAACTGTCCGGGTGGACTCGGAGCTCCCCAAGGACCGGGGACGGGGCTGGCGGGCGGCCCTTGGTCCGTGTTTGAACTCTTAGCACGTGCCCAAGGCCCACCTCAGAGGGGGCGCTCCATGAATATTTGCAGAACTCAGTTTAAAAAGTCATCCCGTGCTTCCTCGCACCATCTCGGCTCTGTCTTCCAGTGATTCTCAGCCCCGGGTGATTTTGCGTCCCCTGTGGGGGCCGGGGACTGTCTGGGGATATTTTTGGTGGTTCTGAGTGGGGCGGAGGGAAGTGCTCCCGGCATCCAGTGGGCAGAGGCCTGGGATGCTGCTAAACGTCCCACCGTGCACGGGACAGCCCGCACAACATGTCGGTGCTGCTGGGGCTGAGTTGCCTTCATCTCTGTTCTGGTGCCCAGTGAACGTGGCTTTGAGAAATCCTGCACCCAGCTGTCCCTGAGAGAGCTGCGGTGACCCCGTATCTGTTGGCTAGGGCAGCCATAACACAGTAGCGCGGACTGGGTGGCTTCAAGCACATTCCTTTATGGTGTCCTCGTTCTGGAGGCTGGAAGTTCAAGATCGAGGTGTTGGCAGGGCTGGGAGGGAGGAGCAGGTCCCAGCCTCCCGCCTGGCTTCCGGGGGGTTGCTGTCAGTCTCTGGCGTTCCTTGACGTGTCACCCTGCTGTCTGCCTTCATCTGCACACCCTGTGTGTCCTCCCTCTGTGCACGTCTGTCTCTGTGTCCAAATTTCCTCTTTGTCTACGGACACCAGTCCTATTGGATTAGAGCCCACCCTAGTGACCTCATCTTAATTACATTATCTGCGAAGACCCTGTATTCCAAGAAGCACACTTTGCCAGGTGTTGGGGGTTAGCAACGCAGTATCTTTGAGGGGGACACATGCAGCCCTTAGCAACCCTCTTCTCTGCAGCCCTGCCACTCATCCCTGTTGTTTCTCCCAAGCACTGCACTCTTCAGGATCTGACAGTGTACCTTCCCGGCTCCAGCCTTTGGGGTCTTCTCAGGACCCTCGGGGACAAGCCTGCCACGTTCACCCCTGACAGTGCCTGGTCCCTTCAGTACTCTGTCTTTGCACCTGCCCTTCCATCTGTGTGAGAGAGCCTGCCTCCTCCCTCCCTGCCTCTCTCCCTTCCTTCTCCCCTGGGAACCTTGCACTTAATCCACCAGGAGCCTGGAGGAAGACCTCTCTCAGACGTCGCCGCTGCCATGTCAAGTCTTCCATGACAGTGTTTCCAGATTGCAGCCCATGAACTTACCAGTTCCCTGCCCAGGCCACGTTTAAGAGCACAGAACACATCTTATCCACGTGCCTTGCGAAAGCAGACCCTCAGTGAATATAACTATTGAAATAGGACCCCATCTCTTCCAGACCACTGTCCTCCAAATACCTGAGTATTCGGGGGGAAACGGGCAGGGTCAGGGGTCACAGTGCCTGAAGCTCTTGACCACCTACCTCAGTGACTCCATGTGCAGTCTTGGGCCCGTCACGCTGTCCCTCAGCTAACGCATCTGAAAAAGCAGGTGGACGGCGCACCAACCTCACGGCATGTTGTAGGGATGCAATGTCTTCACCATGTGGCCACGCCCCGCCTCCTCTCCCCAGTGGCTCCACTCCACTTCTGAGCATGCCCACCTCTCCCTTTCTGTATTAACGCCTGACTGCAACAATCACAAACACAGTGGTCATTGAAAGCAACCCAAATGTGTTGTCTCTCAGTTCTGGAAGTCAGAGGTCACACGTGGGTCTGTCTGGGGTAAAACCATGATGTCTACATGTCAGCCTTCTCCTGGAGATGTTCCCAGTGTCTGGAGGCACCTGCATTCCTTGGCTCATGGCTCTGTCTCTATCTTCAGAGCCAGCCATGTAGCATTTTCAAATCTCTGATTGTGACCTCTGCCTTGAGCATCACACTTCTTCTCTGGCCCTCTTGCCTCTCCATTTGTTTGTTTGTTTTAAGACTTATTCTTTGAAAGAAGGTGAGAGAGAGAGAAAAAGAAAGAAGGGGAAGGCCCCAGAGCAGTCTCCATAGTTGTATATCATTAGTTGTGACATGGTTTCATCCACACAGGTAGATGTGGGGCTGCGCAGGGCGGGAACCGATCCTGGGGCCTCCTGCATGGGAGGTGAGAACCTTTACCACAATGCTCAGCGGTTACCAGTTGCACCACAGTTCAGCACATGGGTTTGCATGCCTGGGGCTCTGAATCGATCCCCGGATCACACAGTTGCAAGGCAAACACTCAACCTGTTGAGCCATCCCTGCCTCCCCCTGTTAAGGATATATGTGATTACATTGGGCTTATAGGATGACCTAGACCAGGGGTGTCAAACTGGTGGCCCACAGGCCACATGCAGCCCCCGAGGTAACTTTTTGTGGCCCACAATGCTCTGAAATAAAGTGAAAATAGAAAAAATTGTTATGAAGAAAATAGCGCTTAGGGGAGATCGAGGCAATACCATACACACAATCCCCTCGTTAACCCTTTAACTACTAAAGACGAGTATGCACGTGGCCCAGTGCCTTTCCTGGGGGCCTGTGGGCGTGTATACACGCGCTGACTCAGTTCCAGCGACGTTTGTAAATGTGATGTGGCCCGCGTGAATCTTGCCTGTTGCACCAAATGGCCCGTGTTTTAATCGAGTTTGACACCCCTGTCCTAGAGGAATCTTCCATCTCCAGATCTTTAACTGAAACATATCTGCAAAGTGTCCTTTCCGCAAAAGGCACTGTAGTCACAGCTTGCAGGGATTAGAACGTGGACATCTTTGAAGGAACCAAGTTTCTATTATCACACTCTCTAAAAGTGTCCAGCCTGCAGGATGGGTTTGGAGCCCACCAACATCAGTTTGTATTCAGGCTCTGCCACGTAGAAGCTGTGTGGCCTTGCACGGGACATGTAAACTCCCTGAGCCAGGTCTGGCGTCTGTGGAATAGGAGTGGGAAGTCATGTCGTGAAGGAAAGGGAAGCAGGAGAACTCAGAGCCTAGCCCAGCACATTCTTGGTGACAAGGGCTTGTTAGAGTGACTCTTGTGGGTTGGACTCATCTGTTATTATCCCCCAAGTCTAGCCCTTTCTTCACTGCCAGCAGCCAACAGCCTTCTGCTTATCTAAAGCAAGCAACACAGTTGAGGCATGTGCTCTGACCACCCAGTGCGACCCTCTGCCTCTGCCGTTACCTTGTCGCCTTAGCTAATTATGTTTGGGCAGGATTTGCTTTTTGTTTGCTTAGCGAACTTCATGAGGCATTTCCGATTCCTCCTAGCGCTCCACAGGCGGATCTGTCTTCAAAGCAAAGACGGTTTTTTTGTGGGGTTTGTTTACCTCCTGTTCATTAGTCTTGCCTCCAGAGGTCTCAAGTCTCCAAAGAGAGAGTGACACGCGTGGAGATCAAAACCTGGGCAGCTTGAAGCCTCGGAGGCCTGCGGAGAGATTGGGCACACTGGCGGGGTTCTGATGGAACTCGAGGAAGGAGAAAAGCAGACTCAAGCAGAAAATGGGGAAAGAGGGCTTGCTGAGGGGAGTCTGATGAGACGATTACGCCGCATTTGCAGTTCATGCGTTTCCGTCAAACTTCCAGAATAATTTGGGGAGTTGGGCACAGAGCATATTTTTAAGGGCAAGAGAGTGGCCCCCTAGATTTTCTGACTCGTCCGTTCTGGGTGGAGCTTTATTGTTTACATTTGTAGCAAGCTCCCAGATGATGCTGACGTGGCCGGGGTACATGCATTCTGAGGGCTGCTGGGCCACTGAGATGTGAGTAAATGTGTCTCAGGATCCTGCCCCGCCCAGGGGCTCAGGTCGGCCACGTGTTATGGTGCTGGGAATGTCTGGACAGCTATCCTAAATGCTGTCCCAGCTTTGGGCCCAGCTTTTGGTGGCCCAGCATTTCTAGTTGAATCAGAGAGAGGAAACATGCATGCCAGGAAAGCAGCCAGAGTTTCCTACCCTAGACACTCCACAGTGGAGCTCAGACCTCACTTTCTCTGGGAGACCATCCCTAACCACGGGAATTAAAACCCCCTCCCTTCTGTCCTCACTGTGTCTTGGGGAAAACCTCTCTTCATCTGGCCCTTGTTGGGCACTATGCATGAGCTTCTACGAATTTCTAGTTCATACAATGCCCACGAAATGCCTAAGGTTTACAATCTCATAGTATTTATCTTAGCTGCATATACGTAGTCAGTGCTCAATAAATGCCCGAGAACTGAATGGATGCCTGAAGGGCCAAATGAGTGGTGGGGTGATAAGCTGAACAGGAAATTACATGCAGACATGGAATGTGTGCTCCTTCCCAATGGGGAAATCTCCCTTGATCAGCCAGTCTTTCTGGACATCCCAAAGAAACTGCTGCTAATATCTCATTGTGCAGGATTGAGTCGCATGGCCAGACCTCGCAGCAAGGCATGATGGGAAGTGTAGTCCTTTTTCTGGGAGTAACGTAGCAAGCTTAAAAGAAAGAGGATAAGAGTGGATATTGGGCTGCCAGCCAGCAGTCTGTGCCAAGTGAGGAAGGGGACTTTGAAGGGTGGAGGAGATCCTCCAAAGACGGCCACAGGCAGGAGAATCAAGGCGGAAAATGATATCTCTTTGCCTTCGAGGCCTCTGAGAGGCTGAGGAAGGCCTAGGCCTCTCTGTGGGTTATTTAAAAATAAAGCAACGCAAAAAAAGTTTTCAGAAATATCCTTTTCGCCTACTTAAAGGTCACAAGGTAACCCTTTTGACTCATTTCCACAGTTGCAGGCTGCGTGACGCTTTGCAGAAGTTTCACTTGAGCATAAAGCATGGTCCCATTTTTATACTCCTGTGCATGTGAGGGCCAGGCCGGTGGCCCCTGTGTCCATACTCCTTCCCTGTCATAACAGGCCCGCCATGTCCAAGCCTCCCCACCCTACCTCACTACCCGCACCCCCCCAGCCCTATCCTCCCAGTCTTTACACACCAAGCACTCAGCACCATGCCTGCTGCCCAGCCCCTTTGAGGGAGATGTTTTGCATTAGCAGCAGCTGCAGGCCCTCCCCAGAGATGCACAAATGCTGAGGGCCTGGGATTCCCCCCAACAGGACCACAAGTCAGAGGTCCCTCGGGGTGCCCTAGGGCCAGCGGGTCTTCCTCTGAGCTGCACTTGGGGGCCCTGGCTCCATGCCACACCAGGCCAGCCCCCAGCCTCCCCAGTTTCCTCTCCTACACAGAGCTTCTGGGAAGCCAGCGGTTAAGTCCCTCATGGGAAGCCATCGTGTGTGACACACACAGGGACAGCAAGCACACAACACTACTTTCCCGCCCGGCATGGGGCATAATTGTATTCTCAGGGAGGGCTGATCTATTAGGCAGGTGCTGGTCTCAACTGCGTAACTTTCATAAAGGAAATATTCAAGGCCTCTTGGGGTGAAGGGTATTATAATTATGAATGATTTATACCCCCCAGCGAACGCATACCTTGCACTTGGGAAGAATACGCTACTTGACGTGGCCAGAAACGTGAAGCAAAAAAATAGTGTTGCAGCCTGGGTGAGACATCCGTCTTTTGTTTTATGCCCAATCTATCCAGCGCTCAAAGATCTCAAATGATATGTCTGCCTGCTGCTGGGAAGGAAATATGAACATGATAAGTACATTTCTGATTTCAGGCCAGATTGTAATTTCCTTCTAAAAGACCTCACTGAGTTTAGCATGTTTACTCCTCGGTGGAATGTTCACTGCACGTTGCAGTAAAAAAAGGAAATAATAATAATAATTTCCGGGCTAAGAGGGACCTGAGTGGCTATTTTGCCCATGGTGCTCTGACTCACATTACAGTGGAGGCTGGTAAGTGACTGACTTTTATGATGTGGAGCCCGCAAGTCAGAGGAAGGAGGAAGAAGAGAAAGGAGGAGTGAAAATTGCTCAAGAGGGAATGCAGTCCCTTTGCCATATTTCCCTGATTGACAAGCAGACAGATATAGGTATGACATCCGACCACCGCAAGCCACCTGGGCAGCCACTGACAGCCACTGAACCACAAGGGACCTGTGTTCAGCTCCACTGAAAAGGGGAAGGTCGTGCACCTGTTTCAATGTGGGGCACGGGGGACAGAAAACAATCCTCCAACACTGTCTGCTGTCCTGCCATTCGATTCAGTTCTGATACTCCCTATCTGGAGACGGCATCACAGCACACAGGTTAAGGATTGAGTCCCTCAAGACTGTCCCCCCACCACACACACACCCTTAGATCTCCAGTTCAGGTTGTCACCTGTGTTTCTGGCCAACCACCTAGAGATTGGAGGTTCCCACAATGCCCTCCTTGAGTTCCATTAATATGCGACAGCACCCACCTCACCGAACTCAGAAACATTTTACTCACGAGGTCACCTGTTTATTGCAAGAGGATGGGATTTGAACAGAGCCAAGACATGAAAGAGGGGTGTTGGGGGAGGTATGGGGGGAAGATCATGGGACTGCCATGACCCTCTTCCCATATCATCACGTGGTCACCAACCCAGGAGCTCTGTGAACCCTGCCCCTTAAGGGTTTGATGGAGGCTTCCTGCCATATGAGTGGGAATAATTGGTTAAATCATTGGCCATAGATGATGGATTCAATACCCAGACCTTCTCCCCTCCTGGAAGATCAAAGGGGTGGGACTGAAAATTCCAACCCTCCAGTTACATGATTGGTTCTCCCGGCAGCTCCCACCTAGACAGGGCCAAAAGCCACCCCATTAACATAATAATAGACACCTTTGTTGCTCTCATCACTTAGGAGATTCCAAGAGTCTTAGGATCTGTGGGCCAGAAATGGGTATGAAGACCAAGTATGTATTTCTTACTATAAATCACAATATTACCGGGACCAAGAGAGCTCTCCCCTCACCTGATTGTCAGAGCCGTGAGCGGGACAATATATGCAAACTACTATTGTGACAGTGGCATAGCCAAAAAAAAACCAGGCTTCAGGTGGTGACAGTCAGCCTTGCTTACCCAGAGATGAGCACTCATCTGTGGACTGATGAAAGAACGGTGTTCCAAGGGGACGCACCCAAAGCCACCCAGTTACTTAGTGGGGGAGCTGCCACTGAGGGTCAAGGTGCTGGTGTTCAGCTACAGCTTTAGGCACCTGGACAGTGGCTCCCTTGTTCTCCTACCAGTAGGTAGAGGCCACTGGACTTGTGTACTTGCTGGGGTTCCATCAAAGGAATCCACAGCCTGTTCCTTTCCAGGGGATACAGCTCGCTGTACATATAAAAAAGGAAATGGGGGCAGCCGGGATGGCTCAGTGGGTTAGGCGCTCACTTTGCAGCCCCGGGGACTGAGGATCGAATCCCGGCCCCGGCCCGTGCGGACCCATATGCTGAACTGGGGAGTTCCCTTAGTTCAGTTCTCACCTGGGTGAGACCCCGGCCCAGTTCCTGCCCTGTGCAGCCACGTGCCCACCTGTGGAGTGAAACTATGTGGAAAAACCAATGATGTGCAACTATGGAGAGACTGTTCTGGGCCCTCCCCCTTCTCTCTGTATCTCTCTTTCTGTTAAAAACAATAAAATAAATCTGTAAAGAAGAAACTGAATTTTAGTGTCCTAATAGTGAGTTGGTGAGGTGCCACCTTTATACTTTTTGCCAGATCCACATACCTCATCGGTTATTATTTTCTTGCTATTTTTCCTTAGATTGACCTGGTGAAAAATGACCCCCAACAGTAGCTTCAATCTAAACAATAACCTGTGCTTTTTAATACACTTTTTTTTTTTTTTAGCGAGGTGCCGTTCACATAGCCTGTAGTTCACCCTATTAAAACAGTGTGACGCAGTGGCCTGTAGCATATTCACCATGCTGTGTAACCATCACCCCTTTGTACTTTCAACACATCTTCATCATCTCAATAGAACACTCTGCACCCTTGTATCCCGGAAGTAATCACTTCTCATCTTCTATAACCCCATTTTCTACTCTGCTTCTTGTCTCTATGACTTCACCAATTCTGGATATTTCATATAAAAGGAATCATACAGGATGTGACCTTTTATATCTGGCTTGTTTCGTGAGCATATTTTTAAGGTTCATACAGGTTGTAGCATTGTGTCAATGCTTTAGTTCTTTTCCTGGATGAATAATATTCCATTGTATGGATGTACCACCACTGGTTTACCTTTTCTTTTTAAGTTTTATTTTATTGTTTGAGAGAAGGTGAGAGAAAGAGAGACAGAGACAGAGAGAAAAGGGAGGACCCAGAACAGTCTCCATAGTTGTACATCATTAGTTGTGACATGGTTACATTCCACATAGGTAGATGTGGGGCCACACGTGGCGGGAACTGAACTGGGGGCCTCCCGCATGGGAGATGGGAACCTTTGCCGCTAAGCCATCCCAGGAGTTACCAGTTGCACCGTAGTTCAGATTATGGGGCTTGCATGGCTGGGGCTGGGAATCAAACTCCAGACCTCGTGATTTCAAAGTAAGTGCTCAACCACTGAGCTATTTTGGCATCCCTGGTTTATCTTTTCATGCACTGATGGACTTTTGAGCTGTTTCTACTTTTTTACTTACTTTAATGAATAATGCTTCTATGAACATCTATGTGCAAGGTTCTGTGGGGACACATATTTTCATTTCTCTTGAATATATAGCTAGGAGTGGAATTGCTGGATCACATGGTCTAATACACTTTTGATTAAATGGCAATTTTTAATTGCCATTCAGGACCGTTGGTGGCACATATACAATTTAAGAAATGTCACAAATGAGTATTACCTACATGTTTTTAAGGCCTTCCATTTGGTAACCCTAAAAACCGTTTTGGCTTTTATGTCCCCATACCATCATCACCTGCTCATATGAAGGCTGTTCAGAAAAAAACAGCCATAAATGCCTCTTATTTTTTATATGATATGGCTGGATATGCTCCAAACAGCCCTAGTATTTTCACCTGCCACAATTATATAAATTTCTACTTGCTTACCCAGTGTTTCCTTCCAGCTTCTTTGCTGCCCACTCAAGTCTTATCCATCCTCAAAGGCAGAGTTCAGGTTCGTACCTGGACCATGATTTTGTCCTTCTGCTGGCTCCCAGACTTCTGACTTTCACACATCAGTTGAAAAAAATAAAAGGAATGAAGTAAGTGCCCACTGATAATTTTGAGGGCTCCTATTACGATTATAGAGTGTGTTACACGTTTACATGGATACAATGTAGTTTTATAAATAAAAGTACAGACATTAAGATAATCTATGGAGGTTTAAACTTGAACATGTGTGCTTTCATGGAAACTCGCTGCATTGCCCACGTGTCAATCATTTTAGCTTGAGCAACCAAATGTTTCATCAAGTCCAAATTGGTGTCTCTCTCTGCTCACACTAGTGGTAACAATAGTAATACCAACTGCAGCTATTTCGCAGGTACCAATGGCACTGACATATCTTTCATGCCTGAAATAATTTATTCCACTATTTATAGTAGCGTCCCACATCTATGCTGTCCCCACACAGCCGCCACCAGCCACACAGGGTTACTGAGCATTTGAAATGTCCATGTTCCAAACACAGAAGTGCTATAATGTAAATGACATTTAGCAGACTCTCATTAACCGGAATTCAAGCATCCAGCGCTCCTAAGCAATTTTGCCGGTTGTTTGAGATTTTGCAGGTTGCTTGTATTCTCATTAACGGAGAGTCTTCTTATGTTTATTCAGCATCCACCAATCTCCATGAGTGCTGGTTAACTGAGATCCTACTGTACAAGATTTCAAAAACCTAGACCAAAAAATAATTAAAAATATCTATGAATAGTTTTTATTTAATTACATGTTGAAAGTTTACTTGCATTACATTTCAATATTATATGTAATATAGAAATGCAATACCTGTCACCTCTTCCTTATTTACTTTTTGTTAATGCAGCTGCCAGAAAATTTAAAATTGTATATATGGCTCCCATTTGTGACTCACATTACATTTCTAGTGGGCAAAGATGCTATAAAGTATACAGTAACTCCATTTTGCAGACCAAGAAATTGAAGCTTACCTCAAAGTCAGTGCAAAGAGTGTGTTAGGATTCAGTTATGTTTGACTGACTTATTACCCAGATGCTTTATGTATTCCAGCTTTCACGATGTATTGTCATCAGCAAGTAGAGCATACAGAACAAAGGTAGATTTCACCCCTTCCCTCTCTCTTCACATGATTGACAAGTCAGTTTTCACCAACTATTTCTTTGCAAGACCTCCATGAGTCTTTCAAACAACAACCCTAAGATTCTGAATTGGCCTTTTACTAATTCTAGGCATCAGCCTCCATGATGCAAGCAAGATACATTCATTCAGACAGGCTGCCTCCTTCCACATCATTTCCATCAGCAGCTTCCCAAAACTCCCATTCTTACTATCTTCCCAACTATTATTTGTTTTTTATTGTTGAGGGGGACACAGAGAGACAGAGAGAAGGAGGAGGGCCCAGAGCAGTCTCCATAGTTGAATGTCATTGGTTTTCTACATGGTTCTGTTTCACAGGTGGGCGTGGGGCTGCACAGGGCAGGAACCAGGCTGGGGGCTTCCTTTATGAAGCTTGCCCCAGGGAGAACTGGGGGCACACCCCATGCCCCCAGTTCAGCATATGGGTTCGCACAGGCCAGGGCTGGGACTCGATCCTTGGACTGCGGATCTTCAAGATGAATGCTCAACCCATTGAGCCATCCCGGAATCCCCCAACTATTATTTTTTTGCAAATGAATCATCATCATCATTGTTTGTTTGGACCCCCGATCCCATGTTAAGACAGGCTCACTCTCTGTTCTCGATTTGTATTTACATAGAAATCCCACCTCCAGTCATGGTCCCTAGTCTTTCTGTGAAGAGCTTGTGGTGGTAGTTATATTGTGTTAGGGTACACATTTGTGACAAAACCCCAACGAAGGATATGGTACCTAGTGACCAAATGTGTCTAGTGAAACGAGGCTAAAGGATCATACATGAAATAGAGTTTCTGCACATGAGTGTAGCTCTGTATTGTATAAATAAATTCATGATGCTTCTGTGCTTAATATGTTCTATTTGGGGAGTTCATCCATTTCTGTCTCCTCCTTCTTTGTCTCAGGAAGGAAGCCAGTCGGTAGAAATATGTTTGCTCCAAAGGAAGATCAATTCCAGTGACGCTTATTTGGGAGGTCTAAACAGACTCTCTCCCTGTCTCTGGCACCCAAGTGAGAGTGACCATATTGCAGACAGAATATGCTCTTCTCGAAGGAGGGACGGTCCCCAATTTCACAGATAGACTCTCCATTGCTTCAGCGGGAACTTCAGCATCCATTTGGGGAACCTTTCACACCCTCCAAGAGCTTCTCCCAGCAGCTGCCATTCAACTGCCTCTCACAGCAAAGTGCCCTGGCAGGGACTTCATCCTTTGTCAGGAATCCTGGACAAATACCAGGGAACAAAGCAAGCTGGCACAAGTCATCAGGGGGACACCGGAGTCCTGAGCAACTCACAGGGCTTGGTTTTTCAATCTGGGTTTTGGGGTAGCCTGCAGGAGACCCACCTAGGAAGTGTTTAAAAATGCAGATTTGAGGAGTCCACCCCACATCCAGGCATGGAGCAGGTGCATCTTTATTTTTATTAAGCTCCCCAAGGTGATTCAGGTACCTGCTAACATTTAGAAATGGTGACTATCCATAGTTGTACATCATTAGCTGTGACATGGTTTCATTCCATACAGGTGGACGTGGGCCATTCAGGGTGGAAGTCAAACCAGGGGCCTCCCGCATGGGAGGCAAGAACCTTCACCACTGAGCTCCAGGCAGTTACCAGCTATATCGCAGTTCAGCACATGGGGTTGTGTGGGCCGGGGCCAGGAATCGAACCCTGTACCTCATGATTGCAAGGCAAGCACTCAACCACTGAGTTATCCCAGCGTCCCCATGTTACTTATGAATTAAGTAACTCACTTCATAACTTGCATGCTACAATTCCCTCCTGGGGCCCAGAGACACCATTTAATGAATGAGTAACTGAGGGACAGACAAAGCGTGAGTTATTTATTTATTTCCTGCAAGCCCTCTTCCCCTTCTCAGTGAAAACCTGGTTGCCTGTTACTGAGAACCTTACCTGATGTGAGAGATCTGAGGCCCTTCCAGAGAAAGAAATTGCTCCCTGCCCTGAGAACACAAGCAGGATGAAGCAGCAATTTCGTGTATATCTCATGCTTAATAATTAATCATGGGTACAGAAATATGCATGAATGTTGGCTACAGGTATCCTTGGTCAATAAACAAGTATTTCTTAGAGCCATAAATGCAGACTGAGTCCTTACCTTAAGTAAGAGATGGCAAAGAAGGAGGGGGTAGGGGTAGAAAGCGTGAGGGAGAAAAATGCTCTAATTGGCTGTAAGGAGCCCTATTTGAAACACTGTTTCTTCATTTAATAACAACAGCTAATGTTTATTATGTGATTCCTATGTATCATGTAGCCTAATGTATTAATTCCTCCAAATTAATTCCTCCAAACAGCCCTGTAGGGTAGTTACTATTATTAGCTCTATCTAGTAGATGCAAAATCTTGCAGCACAGAGTTGGGGTAAGCTCTTCAGCATCACACAGCTAAATAAGTAGCAAACTCTGGATTCAAACTGTGGAATTTAAGTCTAAAACCCACTGCCTTAAACACTTACTCTGTGATTCCTGTGCCACGAAGCCTGTTTAAAAAGAGATGTTTATCTCTTCTAATAAATGGGTATGGAGTTCACTGGCAGTGGGAGGCAGAAATCTGTCTTGATTCTTATGAGTCAGAGTTCTTCAGAGAAACAACCCATAGGATGTAGGGAGATCTGTAGAAAGAGATTTATCACGAGGGATTGGCTCACAAGATTATGGCGGCTGAGGGGTCCCACTGTCTTCAGTAAGCTGGAGACCCAGGAAAGCCTGTGGCACAGCTGTGGCCCAAACCTGAAGACCCAAGAATGAGCTCACTGACGTCCCAGGGCAGGAGAAGATGGGACATCCCAACTCAAACAGAGAGGAAGTCCCCCCTCTCCCCCTCCCCCCCTCCCCCCCTCACTTCCCTCTGCCTTTGTGTGCTATTCAGAGGATTGGCTGACCCCCACCTACATTGGTGAGGGTGGTCTTCTTGACTCAGACTACAGATTCAAATGCTCATCTCCCCCCAAGCCCCCTCCTAGACCTACCCAGAAATACTGCTTTACCAGCCACCTGGGCATCCCTTAGCCCAGTGACAGTGACACGCACAATGAACCACTGCAATGATAATCCCATGTGGCCTGGGAACTGGGAGGGATCATTTACATAATAGGTAAGGAAAATGATTTCCAAGAGGTTGAGTGATGCGCCTGATACGGCCAGGAGGAGAGTGCCATTCTTCTGCCTGAAGCCAGGGCCTTCCTTCTGTTTCCCTTGCCTCCTCAGGACAGAAACAGCTTGTCTGAGTGGATCTTCACAAAGCTAGACAAATCCTAACAGTGAACACAGCACCCGGGACCACAGAGTATCTTGCCATCCTCTCCTAGGGTTATGGAACCAACTGCCACAACCTGGGTGGAGGCTAGATGTCCAAACTCAGTGTGTCAGAATGGTTGGTTCTCTCAGAGGGGGAGAACCCACTGTGTGCCTCCCTGGTAGGTTTTGGCGGTTCCCAGCACTCATTGACATCCCTTGGGCTTGTCACTGACGGTCCAGTTTCTGCCCCCACCTCCACATGGTCTCTTCTTGTGAGGCTGTAGGTTTCCTTTCCTCTTCTTACAGGGACACTAGTCATTGGATTTAAGTCCCACCCAAAGGAGGACCTCATCTTGAGATCTGTAACTGCTACATCTGCAAAGACCTTATTTCCACAGACCACATTTCCAGGCGTCAGGAGTGAGGGCTTGGACATCCTTTTGAAGACACAATCCACCCCTCTGCAATGTCCCCCAGACCATGTGTTTGCTGGATGAATTTGCTTTTCGTGAATTCAGTGCGTCATCTCAGATGTTACACTGGTTGTGGAGAAGCCCACAGACTCCAGGGCTAGGCAGCAGCTTTTGTTCATGTCCCAGGGCCACTCTGCATCCTGGTGACCCTGGATCATTCCCCAAAGTCCCCACAGTGCCATCTCTTCATTTGGGAAACAAGGGTATTAATCTTGGCATCACTAAAGGCATGTAGTTTCTGGTACAAATCACCGCATATGTAGCAGCTCCACACTATCTATTATCTCACAGTTTATATGGGTTCAGCATTTGGCAGAGTTTAGCTGGATCTTCTGCTCAGGGTCTCATAGGCTGAGACCCTGAAGGGGCCCAGGGGGCGGAACATCATTGTGGGGCTGGATTGGGGAGAGGCCTGCTTCCAAGCTCATTCGGGCTGTGGAGTCCATTCATTTTCTTGTACCAGTAAGTCTGAGGGTCCCAGCTTCTCACTGTCTGATTGCCAGAGGCAACCCTGAACTCCTAGAGGCTGCCTGTAGCTTGTAGAAGCTGCCCTAGGGAGGTGGGTAGATACTAGATCTCAACATAGTCCCAGGATGACTTCATCACACTGGCCACATTCTGTTGCTTGGAAGCAAGTTGCAAGCCCCACCCACATTTAAGAGAAGGCAATTATACAAGGGCACAAACACCGGGAGTCAAGTGTCATTGAAGGTTGCCTTTAAGCCTGTTCACCACACTGAACTATCTCATGAATTAGCATATGCACAATGCTCCTAGCACAATGCCTAACACCCAGTCACTACAGAGTGCAGGTCACTGTTGTTAATAATTGATAGATGTCATTATTATCACCGCTCTGAATTCAGGGTGTCCACACAGCCCCACACAGGCTGTGCACTGCACAACTCCAGGGGGCACCATCTATATAGAGCAGGTGTGACTGGAGACCCCAGGCCATGTGGAACTCAGTGGTTCTTGCTACCATAGGGATGTCTAACACACAGGAATACAGGGGCGGTCTGGAAAGTATCGAGCTACATAATATAAAAAAGAGACATTTATGGCTGGATTTTTTCCAGACAGCCCTCGTAGACCCCTGCGTGGCCTGATAGACATGAACTGGTTTAGAAACTGGAGAAACTGGCATTTGATTCTGACCATTAGGCGGTCATGACTTACCTCGCTTAGTGCTGCCCTGTGCATATGCTGACTTGTAGAACCCCAGCTAGCAACACTCAGCTGCAAACGCTGTCTTTGCTCTCTGCCTTGGCCGACTGCAACGCCTCCTCCTGAACTTGAGGGCAGTTGCCAATCTTTTTGCTTGTTTCCGTTGCAGTGTTTTTCCACAATTAGCCTCCTTTAGTTTCTGATGTCTGTGTTTGGATTCCCAGCAAGGAGTTGGCTTCTGTTTCAAAGGATAAATGAAGTTGGGATTCTTTCACTTGCTGGCATTGAATATGAATTTTATAGCTGCTCTAGACCAGGTGGGAGTTGGGTGAATGAAGGACACGTCTTAATGTCTTAACCTCCACCACTCCAAAAACCTGAAAGCCTTCTGTGAAGATAGAAACATCTTCTGTGACTGTCTTATTGTATGGTGACAAGGTAATAAATTAGGAAGCCAGCATTCATCTCAAGGATTAGGCTGTAATGGCGCTGCAAAGCACCTCTGGTGTTAATTGTCCTATTCCCAGGTATAACTCTGACATTAAGCAAGGGGCCCTATATATCTGTATTTCCTTTTGGTTATTGTTGGTGATGGCTAACCAGAACATACCCGCATCGTTTGATGTAAGGAGAGTGTAACAAACAAATTGCTTATAAATTTACAGATGGGTATATAAGGAGAAGCACAGTATCCTGTGGTATTACAACAGAAAGGTTATCACTCCAAAGCCTGGAGGGCATGAGAGAGAAAGAAAAAAGACAGAAAGGCAGCTGCTACAAGTGAGCTTTGGAAGAAATATGCTGGACTCCTCCTTCTCATCACTCACTTGCCTGAACTCTCCACGGGCCCACCCCAGCAGCCTGTGCCTTGTTGATGGTAAATATCTGCTGGTCCCCGGCAATGGCAGGGAGCAGCGTGCAGAAGGACAGAGGGTGGGTCTGGTGTGAGGCCCGCACAATGACAGTACACTCTGTGCCCACCACCCTTCACGGACCCCTTCCGGCCTTTGAGGCAGTAGGGAGCCAGGGATGTGGTCAGTATCCCAGACATCAAAACCCAGGAGTTGAGCCTCATGCTTTGGATTCAAATAAAAGTCCTGCCATCTATGCACTATGTGGCTTTAGGCAACTGACTTAACCCCTTTGAGCCTCTAAGCTACCAAATGATGTAATGCAAGTACTTACTTCTTGGCCTTAACATGATAAATATTCTAATCTCCATGTCCTTCCCTAGGTTCATTTTCTTCATAGCACTTATTGTCTAATATATTCTATATTTACTTACTTATTTATTGTCTCAATGCATCACCCTGCACCTAGAATGTAAGTTTTATGAAGGCAGGGATTTGGGTGTATTTTATTCACTGACAAATCCTCAGCGAAAAAAGTCCTTTTTGGAATAGAGTAGGAGACTAGTAAATAGTTGAAGGCATCAATAAATGAGGCCACAAAGGGTGTATTTAGTACAAGGTTCAAAATTTGATCAAGTATTTGATAGTAAATATATCAAAGTTTATTTATTTTTTTAAAGATTTATTTTATTGTTTTTGACAGAGAGAGACAGAGAAGGGGGAGGGCCCAGAGCAGTCTCCATAGTTGCACATCATCAGTTTTTCAACATGGTTTTGTTCCACACAGGTGGGTGGGGACTGCATAGGGTAGGAACTGGGCTGAACCCTCAAGCCAGGGGCTGAACCCTGTGGCAAGAACCAAACTGGGGGCCTCCTGCATTGGAAGTGCACCCCAGTTCAGCATATGGGTCTGCATGAGCCAGGATTCGATCCTCAGTCCCTGGGGCTGCAAAATGAGCGCTCAACCCACTGAGTCATCCCCGCTTCCCCCAAAGTTTATTTTAAACACACAAACTCACACAGACAAGTATAGGATGGGAAATCTTCTCCAGGTAAGCCTGTGGATTTGGAAATGTGAATAAAATAAACCTGGTGAAATGATCTGGGATGAGTTTCAAGTGAAGTTATAGGATTTAAAAATATATCTATTCTCTAAGTAATTTAATTTTGTTTTTTTATGCATTCTGATTCACTCATTTACTCATTCATTCATTTTTGCATCAATAATTGAAAGAAGTCTTTGAATCTATGGTCTTGGAAGTCAGATTTCTCCAATTTTGTCTATAAACCAAAACTGAAATGGTTACCAAATTCATAATTGCCAAAGACACAGTATGTTGAGATTTGCAACAGGGATTTCTGTTGGGTCCCATAGGGGTTCAGATCAGGCCTCCATGAGATGTGCTACTTTGGCATGTAGGTTATCATGAACTAAAGGCAGTCGAGACCCTGCAGACTCACACGAAACTTTTCCCACTCCCTTAAAAAATTGCAAGTAGGGGCCTTTCCCATACGAAGAGGTACTAGCAGAAATAAGTTTTCATGACCATCTATAGGGCAGACAAAACTTCTAATTACTGAACATTGGCTCTTCTTCTCATCCTGCAATGAATGACCTTCCTCCCCTCTGAAGCCCCCGCGCCATACCTCAGCCTCAGTTCCAAATGTCGTGTTGACCTCATTTATGTCTCTGAACCTTAAATGGACGTGGGGTCTCTGACTCTGTCATGAATGTGGGCTCCCATATGTGTGTATGTAATTACATTTGGCTGTTTCCTCTTGCTCATCGGTCTCATGTCAGGTTAATAATTAGACCAGCTGAGAGAACCTGCAAGGGTAGAGGAGAATTTTTTCCTCCCCCACCATCCTCACCATGAGGCAGGTGTCAGTATTCCCCCTCCTCCGTGGTCAAACATAGACGTCAGGAGTATTAGATAGAGAACAGGAATGACATTTGCGGTGTCCTGAGAGGCTGAAGGCCCCAGAGACCTTTGGGAAACTAGCAGGGAGGATCCCTGCAGGCTTTTGAAAGGTTGTGTGCTCAGACATTCTCCCCTCTCAGGGAGCCAAGCGCCCCCTTTGTCTTGAAGGCACAGAAGACACAGCTCTGCAGTCCGAAAGAACAGCTGTGCATGTTTAAAGTAAAAGTGCTACTTCGCTCCTCTTCCCTTTAAGAACTGGTAAAAGAGAATACACATCTTCAGGACTCAACATTTAAATGTTTCTTCTGGGTCCCTCGAGTTCTTAAAAGTAGCAATTCAATCTGCAGCTCCCCATCCTTTGCAGCTATGAAAAATAAATAAATAAATAAATAAACAGATAAATAAATAAATACCCTCGTGGCTCTTTTTTATTTCGATTTTTCATTTAGACTTCGAGCATCCTTGGTGCAGGTATTCCCCCAGGACATGCTAATCTGTGTTTTTTGTAGTTGCTGGAATGTGATTGTTCCTCCCTCTCTCTCCCCCAAGCCTCTGGCAGGTTATTAGCCAGCTTTCTCAGCAGCTGCTCATCCACCACTGGCGTTATTAACCCTTGAACACCTCATCCTAGGAGCTCTTCCTCTCTTCCCACACCAGAGGGTCTGAAGCTTGACTTGGTGCCAGCATCACCTGGAAGGCTGGATTCAGAATTTCTGAATCCCTAGGTCAGGGGGGTGGGGGCTCAAAATGTGTGTTTCTATCAAACCCTGGAGTTGTACTGATGCCCTAACCCCCTATGCCCTAGTGGAAGCAAATTCTTTCTAACAACCTGACATTAACAGGCCAATCTCTCAGAAATGTCTTCTCTTCCTCTCTTTCCGTAAGGATCAAACCAAGCACAGAGATTTCATTTGTTTGTGCTTCCTTTATTCCTTGTTCATTTTTTTGTGCTTCCCTTATTCCTTGTTCATTTTTTTTTTTTGCGCTTCCCTTAGTCTTTGTTCATTGCTGCATCTTGACTGCCTAGAACAGTGCCTGACTTTCAGCTCGGGGGCAGGTGGGGAGCCTAATAACCATCTGTTACATATGTCAAATGACAGTGGTGATGCCATCATCACCTGGCTGTTCTGCACCTGGAAGCAAAGTTTTAAGGGGATTAGAAGCACTCTTTAAGCTTCGTAGCTCAGAGCTCTCAGAAGGCCTGGGAGACTGTGGTCTTCTGGGGGGATGGGGGGCTGAATTGAGCTGACTTGGAGAGCCAGAAACCTAATTCCCAAGGAATCAGAACTATGCGGATCCCATAGCACATCATTTTAATGCGTCAAGTAATAATCAGTGCTACTACTCGGAGTAGTGGCAACAGTTGCAATTTCCTAAAATGACCCCCTGAGCTGCTACTTTGCTGGTGAAGCTCTTTGCCCCTCCCCCAAACTCTCTAGAGGTATGATTCCCCCAACTTTGGTTGAACCCTGTTAAGTTGGAAGCTAGGCATGAGCGACAGGTGGGGCAGAAGGTAATATGATTAATGGTTCCCATCACCAACATCCACTCAATAGGAACCGCTTGTTCTCAACCCCCAGGGTGGGATGCCGGGATAGCTCAGCAGCTGAGCAGTCGAGCGCTTGCCTCACAATCGATTCCCAGCCCTGGCCCATATAAACCCATATGCGGAACTGTGGCACGACTGGTAACAGCTGGGATGACTCGGTGGTGAAGGTTCTGACCTCCCATGCGGGAGGACCCCGGTTCAGTTTCTGCCCCACACAGCCCCAGATCCACCTGTGTGGAATGAAACCATGTCACAACTAATGATGTACAACTATGGAGACTGCTCTGGGCCCTCCCCCTTCTCTCTCTCTCTCTCTCTCTCTCTCTCTCTCTCTCTCTCCTCTCAAAATGTTAAAACGTAATAATAATAAAAGAAATCTTTAAAAAAATCTCCCAGGAAAAGGGAGTTAAGACCCCAACCAGAATGATCTGGTTTGTAGCATTTGTGCAAACAGCTGGAGCCTGTCCCTGGCCTGACCCCCAGCTTCATTATAATGTAATTATAATAACATGGCCATTAAGGTTGGCCCCCCACCACGGGTTATTCTGTATGCATTCTGGGTAAGGGCATGTGCAGAAAGAAAACAGTTCTAAAACCTACACATGTCAATCAAATGACCTAAGTCTGTGCATTGGATGTCCCCAGTCTGTACATCCCACTCAGGGCTGGCTCCACACCAGCAATAAAACACGAACCCCAAATCTACTGGGGCCGCTGGCACATTTCCGTCTTGCAACCTATTTCAATAAAATTTTACTCTGCTTTCCTTTGTCCTGTGGGTCTGCAATTCTTCACTGTGTCAGTGAAAAGAATCGAGTCCCTCGCTGCTCCCTGCAGTGGCCATCCCAGCTGATTGGGATCTGCCGTATACTCCATGGTTTCAGTTTCTTCAGGGTTCTCAGTGTTGGCTACACACTGGCATCACTGCCCCCAGAGATTTGGATTTCATGGGTCTGAGCAATCCATGGGCATAGGGATTTGTAAAGCTCACAGCCCAGGTTATGACCCATTGGATGATCTAGTGGGAGCAGGAGGGAAGAGGAAGAGAGGACCTTGATTTCTGGAGCCAGCAAGTGGAGATGGTTGCAGGTGAAGGGGAGCAGAATCGCCACCCCAAAATATGACTCTTTGCCATAAGGATCATTTTGAGCTAAAGACAATCAAAACCCAGCACCCAGCAGTCAGGGCAAGTTCTTTACCTCCCCCTTAACTGCCTGAATTTAGATTGGATAGCAGCCTGGATAGCAGGAAGAGAGCTATCACCAGAGATGCGTTTTTACCTAAAAAATGTATCTGCAGAACAGGGCAGCCTTTGTTTTCCAAACATCTCTTCTGCCTTCCTGTGAATGGCTTTCCTCCCCTTCTGTCCCCAGACCCCTTAGCTCTGGGTGGTATAATATATAAGCCTCAATTGCCCAATTGCCTGAGTCCCTATTCCCGTATGTACAAAATGTGTATTTTTTCCCCTCTTCTTTTGCTTTATGCCTATTGGATTTTTAGAACAGCCACAGAACCTAGAAGGGAAGAGGGAAAATACTTCTCGTCCCATCACAGGATAGTGAGAGGTGAGCTGGCCACACAGAATCAGGACATACTTAAGGAAAGAACCTTGAACTCAGAAAGAAGCCTCCTTTAAACATGTTACTTACGCACCATCTTGTCTTCCCTAAGCATTTTATCTGTGGCAACCAGTTGGTCAAGAAGGTTGTGAATTCCTTCACATGAGCCATGTGGTAGATTGTTACTATGTAGTTTGCATTCATGTGTGATTCTTCAAAGAAATAGCCCTCGGATCATTGAAGCATGAGGTCCTAGTGGAAAGTGAAAAACTGCAAAATTTACCAGTGAATAACAGTTGTGTGTGTGTGTCTGTTTCATCAAATTGTTTGTTTTTCCTCTTCTTTTCCCATATGAATACACACACACGTGCCCATAACAGTAATAACAAACAACCAAAAAGCATCAGTCGCTTCACCACCACCACCGTCACCACAACAGAAACTTAAAAATGCAGCCCCGTGGAACATCTGTTGTCAGGTAGCGAGGCCTCAAGTCCCCAAAGCAGATGTCATCTCATGTCATTGGAAAGTAAAGGTGGTCACAGCATAGCTGACCTGCATGTGTGCACACGATTGCTTGATTTCCAAGTGAGCAGACACTGGCGAGTCAGGGAGAAGCCAGGAAAAGCGTCAATTGTCCCCCAAGCCCCAGTTTTGTGTTTTATTTAGGGGCTCACATTGCAACCCTTCAATAGCATCTTCAACTCATGCCTTCTCCTAACACCCTGCTACCTTCAGAGCAAACACGTCCATGTTCGAAAGCCATGCGTGTTCTTACAACTGCTTGGCCCTTCACCTCTACCATGAACAAGAAGAAAGGAGGGTTGGGGGTTCCTGTGGGGATGGGAAACTGCGGAAAAAATGCCCCTGGTTACTTGGAAAGGGATTTAGCTCATAGTTTTCATTTGTAATATGAATGTAGAGGAAGGAGTCAGAGTCCCAAGGCAAGTCAGTCACAGTTGTCAAGGTGACAATCCACAAGCCATATTGATGCCTCCAACAGGTAAATAGCAGCCCTCCTGTATAGAGAGCATGCTTTTCTGTATTCTAAGCAGTTTTTGACACAGTGTTTTGCAATAAAGCAAAACACAGTGTTTTCAGATGGCTTAAAAATCCAGTTATGACTATAGCTGTGAGGGAAAAGGTCTGCATGGTGCCAGGAAAATTTAATTTTTAGCTTAAAAAAAGTAGCACCAAATTCAATTTTTCTCACATTTAGGAATTCCAGAGTTATATCCAGCTTGCATAACTAGTGTATTAGAGAATGGGTTACTATGGGGTTATTTTTTAAACACATTTATTATTTATGAAATGCAGAGGAAAATAGTTAGAAATGATTGTTTCATGGAATATCCTGTAGCTTTTCTTATTGTAGTCAAAGAAGTTGCTCATGCTGTTTTAATTCAAACATTAAAAGTTAAATCTCTTTTCATCCTGACCTACATTTTTAAAATGCTACTTGAGCCCTGATTCTGGGGAACAGCAAATGTGGTGGAGGAAATGCCCACTGTGCGTTTCTTACCCTGTGCTATGTAGGCAATCAAGCTGATTCTTGCCAACTTGTCCAGGAAGGTACAGGGGGGAAATGGACTGAGATCTCTCTCCTGTTCTGTCAGCATCTTGCTCAGCCCTTTTCTTCCAAAGCAAATTTCCCCCAGCCAGTTATGCTGGCTACCTGCCTACTCTTAAATGGCAAGAGACTTCTTGTCTACCTCTCATTCAATGCTAGGGGGGTGCAGAGAAGAAAAGAACATCACATACATACCTAACAAGAGATTAATGTCCCTTATATAGAGCAGGGGCCATGGACCCCTGAGCCATGGACCAGTATCAGTCATGACCTGTTAGGAACCTGGGCCGCACAACAGGAGGTGAGCAGTGGGAGAGCGAGAGAAGCTTCATCTGTCTTTACAGCCGCTCCCCATCACTTACATGACCGCCTGAGCTCCGCCTCCTGTCAGATCAGCTGCGGCATCAGATTCTCATAGGAGCGCAAACCCTATTGTGAACTGTGCTTGTAAGGGATCTAGGTTGCACACTCCTTATGAGAATCTCATGTCTGATGATCTGAGGTGGAGCTGAGGCGGTGATGCTAGTGCTGGGGAGCGGCTGCAAATACAGATGAACATGAGCAGAGAGGTCTGTCTGCATGGAGAACATGATAAATCAGTTGCTTGCAGACTCCTATCAAAACCTATCAGTGAGTGGCAAGTGACAATTATGCTGCATCTGGTGGCAGGCTTGATAGTGGCAAATGAGTGGATCTACTTCAATTGTACAGCTGCATCTGGTGGCAGGCTTTAAGTCAGAATCTGACACTAATTTTAGCTCACACCTGGCCCACCTATTATTTTGTTGACCATTTTTGTCAGTGTTTCTTTTCCACACTTGTCTCAGATGGGACTGTTTAGTTGCAGGAAAATAAGCTCAGAGCTCCCACTGATTCTGCAAGATGATAAATTGCATAATTATTTCATTCTAAATTATAATGTAATCATAATAGAAATACAATAAATGTAATGTGCTTGAGTCATCCACCAAACCATCTCTCCCCACCTCCCATCTGCGGAAAAATTGTTTTCCACAAAACTGGTCCCTGGTGCCCCAAGTGGGCTGCTGCCCGAAGAACTGAAAGCAGGATCTCCTTCCATGTGCTTCGCAGAATTACTCACAACAGCTAAACAGTTGGACCAACCCAAGTATCTACCAGTGGGTGAGCAAACTGTTATATCCATACAATGGAATGCCACTCCGCTTTCAAAAGCAAGGAAATTCTGACATATTTTCCAACAGAGGGGAACCATGAAGACATTATGCTGAGGGAAATAAGACAATCACAAAAAGACAAATCCTGTATGACTGCATTTACGTGAGGCAGCTAACACAGTCGTCCTAGGGGAGACAGAAAGTGGAATGGTGGCAGTCAGAGACCTGCAGAAGTGTGACTGGGGCACTGATGTTTGATGCAGGTAGAGTTTGAGTTTTGCGAAATGAAAAAAAAGTTCTGGGATGGATGAGGGTGATGTGAATGTGCCCCACGCAGAGAGCTGTTCATGTAAAAGTGGATACAATGGTAAATTTTACAGTATGGCTATGACACAATCACAGCAATACAGTTAAAAAAAGAGAGATGAACAGAAATTGAGACGTGCTGAGTCTCATCACCTTGGTATCTAGTAAAATTTTCTGAGAAAGATCCCAGGTGCCTGTATGCTCAGGAAGCCTGTGGGGAAGACAAGTGAGGGGAAACTGAGGCCTCCGGCCAGCAGCCAGTATGACCTTGCCCACCATGGGAGTAAGATCCTCCATGCTCAGCCAAATAGCCAGATGATTCCAGACCCCTACCCTACCTCCCAGTCTTCAGAACTTTCACTTGAGCTGTCTGACATGGTGAAGCGAAGACCAACTAACCATCCCTGCTGTGTTCCGTCTCAATTCCTGACCCACAGACACCATGGAGTAATACGTGATTGATGTTGTTTGAAGCCACTAAAATGTTGGGGGTAATCTGTGTCACAGCAATTAGATAACTCATCAGACACATCCAATCAATATTTGCAATCAATATAATCACCTGCCACCTTTGAATATTTGGGAGTGAACGCCTTATCTCTCTCTCTCTCTCTCTCTCTCTCTCTCTCTCACACACACACACACACACACACACACACGTGCTTTGTTGCCATCCTATTCCTTAATTTGACCTGCTTTACTCAAAGGTGATTAGTTGGTCAATGGCAGCTAAGAGACACCCCCCCCCCCTCCTTTGACCAGGGAGATGGAAAATACCTCATAAAAGAGGCTGGGTATGTTGGCAGCTGGAGCGTGGGGTGGTCTCCAAGGCCTGCCACAGTGCGTGCAGGACTCCCCAGGGTGTCTCTGGTCTCGATCCTACACAGGAGGGGTGTTATCCCCTACATCAGCTGCTCATGGAACCCTTGGGTTTGTGTGACTGGGGACCAATCTGCACCAAAGTGTAAATACGTCTGCTTTGCTTACACTCAGGCACTGACTGTGTATCTGGAGGTTAATGAGCTAAGTTCGGATAAAGGCGGGAGGGTGTCACATTCATGCCCAAGGGCCTTCTGCCTCCATCAGGCTGACTCCCGGCATTTCCTTAGATCTGAGGTTTGCTTTCTGCTGCGAGGGGTTCAGCTCTCATGCACTTGATGGATGCTGGCCTTAATTTGGTGTGTTGCACTCACTGCAAGCTGTGGAAGGATATTACCTTAAGGATATTCTTTTGAATATTAAATTAGAATAAATTAAGGCCTGCTGCATATTAAACCTAAATCAGAGTTGAGTAATTGCCTTCCGTTTTATGCCACTAAGTTTGTTGAAATGCAAGATATTTGTTTTAATTACCAAGTTGTTGAACTGATGCCTAATGAGAGGGTGCCCAAACATAAACAACAACATTTTTGTGACTTTGTGAAATTGCGGTAATACTTAATTGGATACAATTTATTAGTATTCCTCCTGTTATTACTTTCTTCCTTCATCCAACATTGACTAATTTACTTACTACTATGTGTCTGGCCATGTAAAATGATCTGGGGATGATATTAAGATCTACATTTTTGTATGTGTGCTTAATTGTTTCTTGCATACTCTAGTCTAAGCACTTGATATATAACACCTAAAATATAAATAGTAGCTCTATAGGCAGATATGACTATTATTCCCATCTGATAGATGCAGACACTAGATCTCAGAGAGGATAACATCTAATAATAAAAAACAAAAACTCACACAGCTAGAGATAAGACATGCATCCCGCAAAGCCTAAATTCTTTTTTTTTAATAAAGATTTATTTTTATAGTTTTTTGACAGAGAGAGAGAGAGACAGAGACAGAGAGAAGGGGGAGGGCCCAGAGCAGTCTCCACAGTTGACAGCATTAGCTTTCCATATAGTCTCACTCTACAGGTGGGCACGGGGCTGTGCAGGGCAGGAACTGGGCCAGGAGCCTCCCACATAGGCCCAGGCAAGAACTGAACTGGGGGCACACCCCAGTTCAACATATGGGTCTGCCTGGGTCGGGGTTGGGATTTGATCCTCAGTCTCCGGGGCTGCAAAGCAAGCGCTTAACCCGCTGAGCCATCCCAGCTTCCCATAAATTCTTAACTCCATGCTGTACTGATAATACAAAGCTGGTAAAAATAAATGTTGCCTCTTTAAAATACATAATGCCCAGAAAAGATGGCATTTGGAGTTCATTTTAAGCTGGTCTCTGAAATTTTTAAGACTCACCAGCCAGGAATGTGACCCTTTAAATGTTATCTAAAATAATATTTTCTAACCTTTTATTGTAGAAAATTTTAAATATAGGCTCTAAAAATTAGAGGATAGTATAATGAATCATTATGTCCCCATCATCCAGATTCAACAATTACCAACAAATGACCAAGGTTGTTTCTTTCTTACCCCCATTGCCATCTTCACGACGACCATACATACAGGGCATTTTTTAAGCAGATCATTTTTGGGGGGCACAGGGGGTAGGAGGGTCGGTCATTTATTGTGTATTTCTAAAAGATAAGAATTTTAACCTGGAGATTTCTTGATGAAATATCTGGCTACCTGATTTAGTTCGTAGAAGCTGTGAAAAGTACATTGAATTTCATATAGGAAAGCCTCATTTATATGAGCTTTACTCTTTTTGAGTTTTGGAAGTGTTGACCATTCTAGCTTCTATGGAAATGAAAACTGGCTAATACAGGCACTCCTCCCTTAACAAGGAGTTCCATTCCTATAACTAGGTTAAGCAATTTGGTCGATAAGTGAGGAGTTTAAAGGCAGATGTCTTGTGGTGTGGTGTGGCATCATAAGATATGTATTTTTCAATACATATCACGTGATACCACACTTAGAAACAAATTATGTAGTCTTGTGTGATTGGGAACACTTCATGTAGTGAATATTAACCCCCTTTAGAATGAGACAAAGACTGGAAAAGGGGATTCCAGAGACTCACACAAACTAAAAAAGGGGAGTCCCCCACTCTGGAGAGTTGTTTGTAAGTCTGAGCAGACCTTAAACCGGTAGGTTAAGTGAGGAGTGGCCATACTTGCATGAAGAAACTGGTTAAACACCTCAGAAAAAGGAATCTACTTATGGGCACCTTGAACTACTTGAGTTTATGGTTTTAGAATGTGTGAATTTACTTCCCTAGTATAGAATATAACCTGCTATTGCTCAGATTGGCCATTGTCCTATAAATCCCAGGTTGGTGGCAAATATTCTTATTAATCACATCTGCAGGTAAATATACCTGGTGACAAATCCATGTTGAAAATGCAACACTCGAATTGTGGCTTCAGGAAGCAATTTTGTCTACAGTTGTTTGTAGGTGGTTCTTTTCAGCTATTTACCTGGTCTTAAAGTGTCTGGGTTTGTCCCCAACTCCAAAGTATCAGATTGGAAATAATTTCAAACACATGCTGTCTTTCCTTGGAGCTATACTATGTCAAGTTCTATGCTGAGTAAAGGGTAGCTGTGGTTTTTGCTTCTTTAAATATTCTTAGCACTTAAACTTTTCATACTTGTCTCCCTATAAATCCATTTCCCAAGCTATGATAAACACATGAGGGCTGCACAGTCAACTCTTAACATCCTTGAACTCTCTGAAGACTGAAACTTCCACACACACAAAAATGTAAATTCCCTGTATTGATCTTAAAATTAAAGCCGGTTGGGTGGAACTTTCTTCTATAATTCTGAACTCACAGACAGTGGAAAGAGTTGGGTTAATTACTTGAGAATCTGTATTGCCTCAAAATATTTTCACTCACCCTATGGACAATGCATTTTATTTCTTTGAGCTTCTGTTTTTCATCATTGAAAAGCTGACTTAATGGCACATATTTGGGCTCCTTTACTGACTGAGTCATTATGAGCGTCACAGACAGAGTTTGCAAATATGGGCCCCTGAGTGCTATTGTGTACCCATGGCAGACATCACTAATAGATCATTTTATCTTCTTATTGAGCCTGGGTGTAGCTTTTATGATTGGATAGTTCTTCTCTCCACACTGTTTCCAGCCATCACCACTAATCAATAGACTTCAGGATGGACCCAATTTGTCATTCCTCCATAAATCAAATGATATGCATATAAGGGCTCTCTATGAAAACATTTTCAAAGCACTATACCAATCTGAGTCATAATTGTCATTCTGATTATTATGTTATCAGGAATTCACTACATATAATTGGTGAATTTAGGAAGACACATTTTCACCCAGGGGTTATCCAGTGACTTCCTTACTTGTTGCTGACCTTGAGTTACCTTCTCAGATTGTTTTAGAGTACTCTGTCTTCCCCTGAGTTTTTTTATGGTCAACATTCAACTTGCTCCCTTGTTGTGTTTAATATCTTGTGTACATACCCAGCCGCAGGCTGCGGAGAGACAGGGTAATACACAACCTATAGAAAGAAAATAAGGTTCCTTTCCTGCAGCAGCAAACATGTAAATTAAAGCCATCACTGATGTCTGGACAGTTTTTGTTTTAGCATTTCTAGTCTTTGGTATCCTCATAAGTAAAATAGAAATGATACGGCATCTAGATTATAGTGTTGTCACGAGGGTTAATTGAATAAAGCACTTAAAGCATTACCCATAAAATAGTAATGGACTGGAAAACATACTGCTTGCTACTGTTACTATTGTTATTTTTGCTCTTCATGTCATCATTTCATTGTTAGTGGCACCTCAAATCTCTGAGCCACACCTATGATGTGGGTGGGCATAAACTATAAGGATTACATGAGGCACGTGCCTAATAATCCAGCATTACGTCTCAGCTAATGTTTTGTTTTCCTTTCTGGTTTTTGCTGGTCATGGTCCCCTGTTGGGTGGGGTTGTTTTAAGCTGGAATATTCACTTGGGTGTTAGAGCTGTTCTTCTGGGTCAAAGGACAGGACACAGGGAAGGGACATTTTGTCCTGGAATGCGCTGTTACTCTCAGTGCAATGACTTTTCTTGGAGCTCTACCGTGACACGTGGTGAGCTCCAGCATGGGAATCCATTTTGTCCTTTTCCTGTCATCATGCCTCTGAAGAAACTGTGGCCCAGGAAAATTTAGCAACCTGTCAAGGTCACACCATTTGTTAATGGCATCACTGAAATGAGACCCCAGGCCTCCTTACCACGGGCAAGCTCTTTTCATGGGAGAGACATGTATTCGAACTATTAAGTTTTGAAATTTGATGTATAAAAGCCATAGCTTTTCCTTCACTTCTCAAACAGAGATCCCAGTCTTGAATATAACATAAGTCATTATTTGGGACCAATATTTTTTGAAATGGCAACTAAATAAATTACCTAGAATTACAAAAAATGTAAAGTTTGGTCCAGAGTTTTAAGATAGATAATGGGTGTATGGATGGATGGATGAGAAGATAGATTAGATAGATAGGTAGATAATAGATATAGATAGATCAATTGATAGATGATAGATAGACAGATAGATACATAGATAGATAGATAGATATTTACTAGGTATGTCATAAGCATCTATCTTTAGGTTAATGAATGTGCTGTGTTCTACATGGAATTCATACCATGTTTCAGAGTTTTTCATTAAGAGAATTACATGGAGATTGTGGAAGATAAACATAAGTGTCCTGGTAATTTATTGTCTATTACTGAATTCCACTTTACAAATATATGATTTAATCAAAACTCCTGTTTAAATCAGACAGTAAAAATGGTGTGGATAATATTTAGAGTTTGCATAATTTATACCACACATCGTGTGTTTTTTGAAAGTGAAGCAAGGGCAGGAGCTTGAATGTGGGATGTCAGTTGCTGTCCCTTTGGGAATGGGCTACTGTGAGTTGCTGTGACCAAGTTTTTGAGATCTTTCAAAGCAAAGGCTCCCATCACAATGCTGGTTTCCCCTCAGACAATTCCTGGAACTTAACGATTCAGGACCAGCTAAAGTTCTTCTAATCTCCTCTCTGTCCACACAGCAAAAACTGATGAGCGGGTGATGATAGTGATGATTCAGGTAAATATTGAGGAGGGGAAGAATAATTCCTGAACCTTTAATGAAATCCCCCTAAATCAAATCTGTTCTCTTGGAGAGAACCAAAAAATTGGATATTCAGGGAGCTTGTGTGCAATGTGTGTATGTCTGTGTGTGTATGAACATATTTAAATCAATAATAAAATCCTCTTTTAAATATCATCTTATTATATGCATTCTTCCTGTACTCTTCCTCCCTGTCTTTTGAAGTATATCTCTGTCTGATATCTATCTGGTCAGTGGGCCTGCCATTATTTGAGGGAACGTGGTATAATAAAAAGCTCCCAGTTTTTGGAACCAGACAGAGATGGGTTCAAATGAGATCTATCATCTATCTATCTATCAATCAAACATCATCTATCTATCTATCATGTATCTCTGTATGTATGCATCTATTATCTATATGTATCCATCCATCCTTTCATCCATCCATCCATCCATCCATCCATTATCTACTTATCTAAATTTGTGTGGCTTCCAGAAAGAAACTCAGCCATGTGGACCCTCCATTTTCTCACTTATAAAATTAGGAAGCTCCTAATTTTCACTGAATGAAAATCCTGTAAGATAAGCTTGTCCAACCCACAGACAGTAGACTGCATGTGTCCCAAGATGGCTTTGAATTAGACCAACACAAATTCGTAAACTTTCTTAAAATATGATTTTATTTTTTTGCGATTTTTTTCTTAAGCTCACCAGCTATCATTAGTGTTCGTGTAGTGTATGTGTGGCCCAAGACAATTCTTCTTCCAGTTGTAGCCCAGGGAAACCATGAGTTTAGACACCCCTATCCTAACATCTAATAGAGGACTCATAAGCCTTAGATCCTCTCTCCCTTGCCAGTAGGTGATTGTGCTTATGAATTTCTGGAAGGTTCCTGCTGCTGTCTTCCAGTAGACTTGAAATTCCAGCAAGAACTCCCCTACCTGCTCATTGACCCCCCTCCATCACTCTACCTACCTGTCAGGTCTTATAAGAATGATTTTGTCTAGAAAGTGGATCTATCAGAGAGACAGTGCTGACAGTAAGGAAGGATGATGGATGGATATAGAAAAATGAGTTTGGCCGGGTAGGTCTGAGAAAAATGGTAACTATACCAGGAGGTGAAAGGCTGAGGACCCAGATTCACTATATAGAAGGAGAGCCTAACAGATCAGGATGAGCTTTAATTATGCTGACAACATTCCCATCTCCAGACAATTTGGTGGTCAAGAGATAGTGGACCTTTGAAGGTAGTGGGAGATGCGAGGGCAGAGTTGAAGGCTAAATAAGATGAAGAGAAGAAGTTTGGGATATTATCTGATTTTTATACAGATGTTAGAGTGGGGAGTCCCTGAGAGTAGTGACTAATTTGGGACTCTCTTGAGAGACAGTGATTCTATAGCAGGGAAATAACAATTTAAAAATGCTGATTACATATTATCTCCAAGTCACTATGGGCCAAGATGGCTGATTGTGAATGGGTTGGAGGAGGGCCTTTCTTCTGGGTCAGCTAACTGGGATGCTAACAATCTGAACTACACAAAGCACACAGCTCTGGGTTACTGGCAGGGTTCTAGGCAGAAGTTCAAAATCACCACTCACCTTTGGAAGATGTTTCATGGCTAAACAAAACAAAGTTGGTTCCCTAAAGCTCTTCTTCCCCAGGACCCCAGTGAGGAAGCTGGAAAAAAGATCCAGGAATACCTTTATGCTAGATTCTGTTGACACCCACACTGGATCTCTTTTCTGAGCTGGTGCACCCATCCCACCCCCAATGCTAGTTCATTGCTAACAGTTCTCAGCTGCCTCCTCTCAGCAAAACTGCCCTTACCCCAATGGTTTTGTCTTTTTCCTAAGAGGTTACACCCCACCCAATGGAAGATTGATCCAGGTACAAAAAGGCTGGCCCTTGGGGATGCTGGGATAGCTCAGCATGTTGAGCACTTACCTCACAATTGCGAGGTCCAAAGTTTGATTCCCAGCCCCGGCACCTGAAATCTCATATACTGAACTGCAACAAGGAACTGCTGGGAATGTGGTGAAGATTTTCACCTCCTATGCAGGAGGCTCTTGGTTCAGTTTCTACACTGCCAGGTGGCCCCGCATCCACCTGTGTGGAATGAAACCATGTCACAACTCATGATGTGCAACTATGGAGACTGCTCTGGGCCCTCCCCCTTCTCTCTCACTCACACAACTTCTCTCAAAAAAAAAAGCAAAACAAAACTCCGAGGAATAGAAGACTTTGGGTATGATCTGTCAAACTCCAATTAGCAACGGCACTTGATTGGTGATGACTGACCCCCAGGTGGGTATGAATTTGCAGCTCTCAGCTCTTCTGTCCGAAAGAATGAGGGCAGGCAGAGAAGTGGCTGACTGCCATATCGAGTCGTGTTTGCTCCTCCTGGGTGAAGAAGGTCATGACTTCTGGCAGCATTTATTCTTATCTTACCACTCTGCATCCCGTGTCCTCATGCATTATTCAGGCTTTGGGAGGACAGAGCAGAGGCCAGCTCTGCACCCGAAGATCTTTTATGGGGGTCATGCAGAGGTGCAGGTGGAAGACGTACGGGTGAGAGTATGGACAAAAGAGAGCGGTGACCTCAGACTGCTTAGAAAAGCACATTAGCAGCAAAGTTTTAGTTCAGCTACTTACTTGTCACACGCCCTTGGGCAAGTCATGTAACCTCTCTTAGCCAATTATGATCATGCTAATGTGTACACCAGGGGTCTCAAACTCAGATGCTTACCCAGGACCAGGCAGTGAATATAAGCAGTCATAGTTGGCTCATCAATGACCTGGACACTGTAGGCCATTTCTCAATGTCCATACGGCAACAGGGGCCCAAGCGTGCCAGCTTTTTTGATTTTTGAAACAAAAGCTGGATATTTGGATCGTGTAAATGAAAAATTTCCTACTAACTTTGTGTTTTTCTGGAAACGCCTTGTGGCCCAACAAGTCCATCTGTGGCTTCTGGACCACCAGTTTACAACTTTCAAGTTTACCTTTGTGACACAGGCTGTTGTGCCCACACAGATGTGAGGTCGGAAGTGCCAGGGAATTAGCTCATCCTCCTCCGTGTAACCTAGATGAGTGATTCTGAATTTGGTGTATAAAAAAACCCAAGTGCCTTGCCTCTTAGGAGTGGGCAAGTATTTTTTAGTCAAGGACCAGGTACTATAAATAGTTTTTGGTTACAATTACTCAACTCTGCCATTGTAGCAAGAAATGAGCCATGGACAGTGATGTGTGTGTGTGGCTGTGTTCCAATAAAGTTTTATTGACAAAACTATTTTTACAAAAGTGAGGTGTGGGCCACCTTTGTCCAGCTGGCCCACTGCTGGCCCTACACTACTAATGCGAGCTGTAAAGCATGTCATTTACACTTACTCCCTGTGCTCTGGTGGAAATAAGTTCTACCTACAATGTCAGCTAGCTTGATGAGGGACTTGTATAGCCTGCCTTCCCCTGCCAGTTGTATTTCCCCCACTCCATCATCACGGGCACTTCTGAAAACCTTCCTCCCTATAAGTTCCTTGCATTTGATGAAACTCAGTATCCAACAACCAGAAAAGGTTATTATTTGGGTTTGGATTTGGGAGCCCCTTGAGTTGGGTTTGAATTCCAGCTCTCCTACTTCCAGGTTACGTTGCCTCGAGCAAGTGATCTAAGCTCTTTTTGCCTCAGGCGCCTCCTCTGAGTCAGCCATGTCAGTGCCCATTTAGAGAACAGTTTCAAGGATTTAATAAGATGATGCCAGGGCTGAACCCTGAACACACTGCCTGGCACATGGTAAAGTTTCCATCAGTTCTGGCTGTGATTGTATCCTTGGGTGGAGAATAGAGTGAAGACTACATCTACCCTCTGGCTGTATTTTAAAAATCTGCCGAAATGTTAAGTGGAAGACTTGTCTTTGTATTTATTTATTTTTTTGCCTTTGTTTTGAAATAAGTTCACTCTTCTTACGATTTAACTGTCTCTAAAAGATACAATGAGAAGGACACCTGGGTGCAAGTTTGCAACCTGAGCCTTTTGAATCTTAATAATTCTCACTGGTTCCCTAAGAGAAGGGACAGATGGGAGAGTGGAGCTTCTGTCTTTAACTGGCCTTATTTCAACTGGCTGCGAACATATGTTCTTAGGAAGGCTGTAGGGATGTGCTTATATGAAGCTGAAATGAAGGGAGAGGAGAGTAATCCTGTAGTACATGAATGGACCACCTTCCTGCTCTGTCCTCACATGACTTTTCTCTCCTCACACACATCCCTGGTCTCTCCAGTCTTACAGGATGCAGGCCCCACCATTATGACTCAACTGCAATTACCCCTTAACGGTCCTATGTCCAAACATCATCACATTGGGGGTTAGGGTTTCAACACATGGATTTGGAGTAGGGGGGGTGGGGGGAAATGATGACACACAATTCAGTCCATAACACACAGATTTTCCAATTCCTTCTTGACTCTTCTGTCTGTGTTCAAGCCACACCTGGAGGAAGGCCATTCTTAGCAACTCTACTTGCTGGACTATTCTTCCTATATATAACTAGCTCTGTTCTTTGCTTGTGTAGATTCTCCCTACACACCCATCTTTACCACACACTCCTCTGCATTGCAACCATTGTATTATAGTATCCCATTGAGTTAGAGTTATTTGTTTCGGTGCCTGTTCCCTGCCCACCAGCCACTACTCCTTCCTCTCGATGTGATATGCATACTGAGAACAAGGATAATGACTCAGGAGCTGGGTGTCCCCAGAGCCTGGCACTGAGTAGATGTTCAATAAATGTGGGATGACTTGATTGGATTGAGCTGAACAAACAGAAAATGCATTTGGCAATGTGTCCCTTGGCTTAGAAACGATATGTGAACTAGGAGACATATTTCTGTAACATTAAGATGATACAATATAAGAGGGCTGTCCCCCAAAAAATCCAGCCATTGTCAATATAATGAGAACAATTGTGAGGCTGGATACTTCTCAGACAGCTATTGGACACCCCAGTGCTCTGTGTTTTGTGTAGAAACTCTACGTCTCTCCCAGAGATGCAGGAAGAAACCAAGCGTAGGCTGCGCTGAGGAGTGAAAAAAGAAGATAGATGGCTTAGGACAACCACCCAGGGAAGCCGCTCGCTCTACAGGAAAGAGAGAACCATGGAACCATGAAAATGCGGTAGATGACTTTCATTTAACACCTGGACAGAAGGTTTCTATCACAACAGATGTTGGTGGGTCTGTGATCCACCTCACCTTTTTTGGTTTGAACCATTAGAGAAAAGCCGTGAGAATAAACAAAGTGTAGTAGAGTCTCCCATTCTCGTGGGTCCAGCTCAGCTACCCATAGGCTGGAAACTGGGGTGATTATTCATTACTCCAAGGTGGTCCAGCTCATAAGCTACCTTAAAATAGTGGCTTAAAGTCATCACAATCACTTATGTTGCTCCAGAATCTGGATTTTGAGGTCAGCTCAGGTCTGCAGTTGTCCCTCAAGACTTTTCATGTGGTTCCCAAAAGAGTAGATGGGTCTGAGGTTGTTTTGAAGATGTCCTTACTCACATTTCTAGGCGGGGAAGATTCAGAGAGTAAGGGCTTATCGTAGTCCATTCTGGCTGCCATACCTCCTAGACGGGGTATCTTATACACAATAGAAATATATTTCTCACAGTCTGGAGGCTGGGAAGTGCAAGATCAAGTCACCAGTGGATTTCTTGTCTGGTGATGGATGACGTGCTTCATAGATAGCCATCTTCTCGCTGTGTCCTCACATGATGGAAGGATCATGGGGACTCTTGGAGGTCTCTTTTATCAGGGCACTAATCCCATTCATGGGGGCCCTACCCTCATGACCTAATCACCTCCCAAAGGCCTCACCTCCTCATACCATCATATTGGGGGTTAGGTAGGTTTCAGTACTTGAATTTTGGAGGGATGCACACATTCAGTCTATATCAGGGTTGGACTAACTTGAACTACTTGGGTCTCTTGGTGTCCTCTCTACATGGTAGAGAGATAAAAGGGAGAGAGGGATGCCAGACGTCTCACATATGGCATCACTCCCACCACACAGATTCAATGAGGCAGAAACAGGTCCACCCACGTTCAAGGTGCTCTAGACACCACCTAATGGGGAGTGGCAACCTTATGGAAGAGTAGGTGGGAGGGAAATACTGCGGCTGCTGCAGTTGAAGACAATCCTTCAGCCCGTGGTTAATCATAGGCACATCCTTTTGTCTTTCTGGAAAGCATAGGTGTGAGCCTCATTGGACATTTTCCCAGATGTCCTATGCAGATTACATCGCTGTCATTAGCATGGCACCTCTGGTAGAGAAAGCCTTCCTGCTGTCTTTATAGGAAAGAACAGAACCTTTGTTTTCACGTCTATCGAGTCCTGGTTCTAAAAAAGCAACCTCAATGGAAAGCTCTCCTGATCCCAGAAGAGATCTGAAGAAAATCCTCTTCATTTACATCAAACTGTGTTTTTGACAAAGCAGTTCATTTAGGCCAATTGGAAACCAACTCAGAACAAACAACATTTTTGTCTGAGGGAATGGTCCACCCTCACCTAGCCTGGCAACATATATTAAGCAATGTTGTTCCTATTTTGTAGGTGGAGAAACCAAGTCACCAAGGTTGGGTAAAGGCTTTCCAATCAGTATAAACAAAGGTGGATGCTTCTTTTAACTGGAAAAAATAAGCATGATAATTCCTTTATACTTTGCAAAGCTGGATATGTGTGATCTGTGTTTTCAGACTTTTGTTTTCCATAGGACAGTTTTAAAAGATGAAACCTTAAGTTTAAACAAATAGAACAGATATAAATCTGAACTACTTTGAGACAGATGATCTAAAGAGTCATTGCTAAGAATAATTTAATAACTTCTAACGTAGAGACCGCACTGTTCTGTGTGGGGATGCTATCCACATGCATATATACACACACAGCACACACACATTATTATATACATAAAGGACAGTGAGGCATTTTATAGGTTTATAGGAGGGCTGTCCATAAAAAATCCAGCCACTGTCAATATAATGAAAATGGTTACATGGCTGTATCCTTTCCGGACAGTCCTTATAGTTGGACATCAAAATTTCAAACTGGTTTGCAATTCATATTCACAATGGAGAAAACAATTGCTGAATGGATTAATTCAGGGGCATCCAACCTTTTTCCTTCCCTGGACCACAAAGGAAGAAGAATCGTCTTGGGCTGCACATAAAATACACTAACACTAGCAATAGCTAATGAGCTAAAAAAACAAAATTTCACAAAAGTCTCATCATATTTTAAGAAAGTTTACAAACTTGTGTTAGGCCACATTCAAAGCCATTCTAGGCCACATGCGGCCTGCAGCCTGCAAATTGGACAAGCTTGGATTCATTGAATCTGTCTCTGTACCTTGGTGGCTGAAGCCTGTTGTTTCTGTAAAGTTCTTTCCGCCCCCACCCCCCGCCCCACAGTTGTATCCTTCTTATGAGAGAAGAGTAACCTGTAATTTATAAAAGTGTTTACATTTTTATAAGCCCAACAGGCCTTACTCAAAAGTCAAGGCAAGATATGGAGCCCGGTGCACATGTCATTCAAATGACATCAAGGGAGATATCAAACTTTTGTGTCAACAAGGCTCTAACACAAAATAACAGATGACGCCTCACATGTCACTCACCTTTGCAGGTATTTTGGAAGATAGATTTTAGATCGAGTAGCAGTGATTTGTTTTGATGTTTAAAAGTTATTCATGTATTTATGTGAAAAGGAAGTAGCAGATCAACGGGCATTGATTACGAAGGTGCTATGCAATAATTCAGCGTAGTAATTCCAGCCACCTCACCCATTCCAACGAAGAGATTTGCTTCCTTGGAGTATTGTAAGGTCTGAGGAGCTGATTTATGCCCGCATTCATTAGAAGTTTTGGGCATGCTTACGCATGGCCCACTTTTGCATTTCACGATTGGCTTTTTTTTTTATTATTGTTTTTGACCGAGAGAGAGAGAGATACAGAGACAGAGAGAGAACTGAACTGGGGGAGCTCCCCAGTTCAGCACATGGGTCCGCACAGGCTGGGGCTGGGACCAGGATTCGATCCTCGGTCCCCGGCGCTGCAAAGTGAGCGCTTAACCCACTGAGCCATCCCGGCTTCCCTGCGATGGGCCTTTTTAAAGGTTTATTTTTATTTTTTATTTTTTTGACAGAGAGAGAAACAGACAGAGAGAGACTGACAGAAGGGGAAGGGCCCAGAGCAGTCTCCATAGTTGATAGCATTAGTTTTCCATATAGTTTCACTACACAGGTGGCTGAGGGGCTGCACAGGGCAGAAACTGGGCTGGGAGCCTCCCACATAGTCCCTGGCAAGAACTGAACTGGGGGCACACCCCACCTCAGCATATGGGTCCACATGGGTTGGGGCCAGGGTTCGATCCTCAGGCTCCGGGGCTGCAAAGAGAGCACTTAACCCTCTGAGCCATCCCAGCTTCCCTACGATTGGCCTTTTTAAAATTACATGCCTAGGGGAAGCCGGGATGGCTGAGTGGGTTAGGCGCTCACTTTGCAGCGCTGGGGACCGAGGATCGAATCCTGGCCCCGGCCCGTGCGGAACCATGTGCTGAACTGGGAGCTCCCCCAGTTCAGTTCTCTCTCTGTCTCTGTATCTCTCTCTCTGTTAATAAACAATTAAAAATAAATAAATATAAGTATTAAATAAAAAAAATTCTCTAAAATTACATGCCTATCCATTCTCAGGCAGGAGATTTAGTTGAAACGTTTCTGTTTTAATAAAAAGTATGATAGGTAAGATAAAATACATGGCAGGTATCTTCACTCTGTCTTCTATGCCATGGTCATTACAGTTCTAGATCATTAGGAAAAGCTTCCTATAACCACCATATTGGACAGGTGGGGAAACTGAGGCCTAGAGAAGAGTGTAGTTCTGTGACATCAATCTGGTTCACCTGGGGAGTTGGCTGAGTGCAGAGTCCCATGCCTACTCTTATATGTGGCTGTACTGAGGTCATAGGCTATCCTCAAGGTCAGGAAGCATGACCTGACTTGGAAACCAAATTTGGAGGCAGGCAGAAGGAGTTCAAACCTGATGTCCAATGCTTACCAGCTTTATAACCTTGGGCAAATCACCTCTTCTCTCTGAATCCCAGTGTCCTCATCTGTCTAGCCAGGGAGGCTATTTATTCCAACCTTCCAAGGCTGTGATAGGATGAAATGTAATGTGGAGCATCCATGGCATGCCATAGTAAGTTGTAGATAAATTATCCTTTTCCTCCTTCACCTTTAAACCTTCCTGGTGCGCATGCACACACACACATGCATGCACATGTGCACACATGCAGAAACACAGACAGACACATCCCTCTGCATTTCACAGTAGTTGATGAATCGTATGAGATTTCTGTCCCATGTTGCACTGGCCAAAGGGCTGTAAAATGATCATACTCCTGTGGAATGCGGATCTCATGGAATTAGCTCAGTGCTCGCTTTTGCAAAGGGCAGTTTTTGCTCTTCTGCATCTCAGTGTAATAGTCTCTTCTTCTTCATTTTTTTTTTTTTTGGTATTTTTTAAAGATTTACTTTATTGTTTGAGAGAAGGTGAGGGAGAGAGAAGGAAGGAGGGCCCAGAGCAGTCTCCATACTTGTACATCATTAGTTGTGACAGGGTTTCACTCCACACAGATGAATGTGGGGCCATGTGGGCTGGGAACCAAACTGGGGACCTCCCTCATGGGAGATGAGAACCTTCACGCCATCCTGGCAGTTACCAGTTTTGTCTCAGCATATGGGTTTGCTGGGGCCAGGGCTGGGAATTGAACCCCAGACTTCGTAATTTTGAAGCAAGTGCTTAACTGCTGAGCTATCCAGGCGTCCCCCAAGTCCCTCTTTAAGGAGGGGAAGGACACCTTTTTTATTAAGCTGGTTACCTTTGCTTTATTTTGTCTATCTGAGTGATATAGGGGTTGTCAGAGGAAGCTGGCCAAATTGCTAAATCGAAGAACAAGTAAAGAAAGCGAGGACAGGGCTGGGGAGTGAACCCAGGAGAACCTGCAAAGAAGCAGGCTATGTGGGGTCTGGGGAGAGTTAGTTGGGCCGTCAATGAGGTGGATGATGAGTTTTTGTGAAGTCTTGCTGTCCATTCTTACGTTGCCATCTCCTATATTAATTATCCCCCTCATCCTTTGACACTGAATTTTCTCAGTCCTGGCCTCCACTGGGGAATGAAGACTTGATTTCCTCCACGAGAAAGGCACAGATAGAACTTTCTCGCATGCTTCTCCAGGGGTTAGTATTAAAGACTCTAACAGAGGAGTAAACATCGAATGGAGCTGAAGACCAAGGGCTAGTGGGGACAATTTTGACCCTTGCCTTCTCCACTCTGGTGGTGGGGGGCAGAGGGAGTGGTTTAAGTCCACAGCCTCCCTTTGCTACCTGCTATTTCTAGAATGATGTTCCAGTTACCTATTGCATCATATCAAAACACTGCTAAGCTTAATGGCTTCAGACAAATGTCGTGTCATTACCATGGTCCCGTGGGCTGGAGGGACTGAGCTGGGGTCTCTGATGGGTTTGCAATCAGGGAGCATCTGGGGCTGGATCCTCAGAGGCTTGGCATGGGCTGCACCCCCAAGGTGGCTTCTCTGCTCACCTGTCTGGGCTGGGTTAGCTGGAACAACTCGCGGAGGCCAGACATCTCTCTTTTTACATCTCCTCTCCATGCTGATAGTTGGGCTTCCTCACAGCATGGCGGCCTCAGGTCCGTCAGCTCCCTTAAATGTTACCTGGCTTTCCCCACAGCGCATGTTCCAGGGGACTCATGCTAAAGCTGCAAGACCCCTTCAGACCTAGCCTCAGAAGCGCCATAGCATCCCTTCCAGCCCATTCTGTGGGCTACAGAGGAGCAGCCTAAGCACAGGGTGGGAAGGGCAAGTCAGGGGTGCAGCGAGAGGGAGTCAGGGTTTGTGGAAGGGCCATTTTTGGAGCCTGGCTCTCACTGGTCTTAAAGACAGAGCTGCAAAATGGGTGATGGTGTCTGATACGTTTTTTGAGAAGCAAGGGGGGTGGGGGGGAGCTCCCTTAATACAGGAGGGCTGCAAAAGTTGAGGCACAGCATTTTTTCCAGTAAGCTTGGCCGTCTTTGCTGAGCCCGGCACTATGTAGCCATTAGCAGGCGGGCAACGCTTTGCTTTATGAGGCAATTATTCCAACACACTCTATTCAAAATACACATTAGAACTTAACCTTCTGAATCCTGAAGTAGCATTTTTATCACCCAACATTAGAAAAGAGAAGGCGTCAGCATATTTCCCCCCCTTTTATGATCTGGTATCATTAATAAAGCATTGGGCAAGGACCTTTCTCACAATTCTTCTAGATAATTTGTGACACGGAAGGCGTTCTGTGATACAATTGTCTGTTGACTTCTTCAATCACAGAGGAAACACATGGATCATTTTTAAAAATAAAGCCAGAGAATTAAACAACCAAAAGGAATATTTTCGCCCAATAGCGTGGAAGTAGGTCCAGAATGGTGATGTGATATTATTGGATATGCACAAGTAGGGATGGCAAGTTAATATGGAATTTCTAATTAGGGTCACATGCTAATGAACTCCCTCTTCATGTTAGTTTTATGCCGCTTCAGAAATTTTTTATCATATGCTTAAAAATTTATGGCCAGAAACATTAATGAAAATGAGGCGTGAATTGGAAATTGTGTCATTATGGAGATGAGGGTGGTCCGGCATTGCTGATTTTCTAGGAGGTCTCTTTTATTGCCTTTTTTGAGAAGTGAGAAATGATACAGGTAAAATTAATGGCAAAGCATATTCTTCCTCCTGACATAGGCAGGGCGGTTATATGTAAAGTTATAAAAGTTTGATTTTAATAAGATTTTGAATTAATTATAAGGAGAATATTAATCATAATTGACAGTCATTCTTCAGAATAAAACTCCACTGTCTAAGTAATATTATCGTTCCTAAGTGCACGATGATCGGCATTTTCTCTTTTCTTTCGGCGCTGTCTCTTCGGAAATTAAAACCCACCTTTTCAGAATATGGTAGATTTGAAAGCACATACCTTTTCATCTGTGAATATTCATGTGGTTTCCGATGGTGTTTGAAAAACCCCTTTGCTTGCTGGGCTTAGGGGCCGGGTTATGAGGTCAGAGGCCTATCAGCCTTTCTGTTTCTAATCTCTCCAAAATGACTGTTCTCAGTACATCTGATAACTGTCAGATTCAAATGGATTTCAGAAAGGCGCATCTCAAGTCTGTAGGAATTGCACCATGAATTTATCACGGTGGGAATGAATGCAGAAGTCGGAATACAGTCCCGTTCCGAGGCCTCATCTCTAGGGAGTGACTTCTCTGTCTGTAATTCCACGGACATTTAAGCCCAGGGGCTCGCCACCTCCTTCCTACGTCCTTTGCTCTGTGTCCTCAGCCCACCCAACCAGACCCTGACCTTCTCGTGTGCAGGAGAGACCTGCTGCGTTCTCCTTTCTGCCTGCTCTTCACCTGCCCTCCTTCCTGTCATGATGCCGGTGACCAGTTCCAATGTGTGCCAGTTTTCTCCACACCTAACAAGTTCCCAACGCTAGCAAGGTGTCCTACATACAGTTCAGCTCCATTCTGACACTCTCTAACAAGAGAGAGTGCCCGATGCCCCAGATGAAGGGCTCAGTCCCATAAGACTGCCTCCTCCCTCCAACATCAGATGCCAATTTCAAGGCCAGGTTGCCACCGGGGTCCATTAATATGCTAGAGTGGCTCACGGAACTCAGAGACCCATTTTACTTATTGATCCCTGGTTTGTTATCAAAGCTATTGTTACAGGAGCGGCTCAATGGCAGAGCTGCCCAGGGCATGCTCCGTAGAAAGGGGGCATGGACCCTCCATGCCCTCTCTGAGCTACCACCCTCCCACCATCCCCATATGCTCTCCAACCGGGGAGCTCTCTGAATCCCGTCCTTGTGGGTTTGGGGGAGGCTCCGTTACATAGTCGCAGTCGATTAAATCATTGGTCATTGGTGGTTTTTAAAAAACATCATTTTATAAATTACAGTGGACATTCAACATCATATTAGCTTCTGGTGTACCAGTGTAGTGGCTAGACATTTATAAACCTTACGAAGTGATCCCTCCAGTAAGGCTGGTACCCACCTGACACCAGACGGAGTCCTTACCATATTATTGGCTGCTCTGTCACTGACAATTAGTGTCCCTTCTCCTTTTTCAACCAGCCACCCGCCCCTGTCCCATCTGTAGCCCCCAGCCCAGTTCCTCCCTGGGGTCTGCAGGGTGGGACTGAAGTCCTAACATTCAAATCACATGAGTTGTCCTTCAGGCAGCCAGCACCCACCCTTATCTGATGGCCCAATGTCACCTCATTAACCTAAAAGGAGACACCTGTATTGCTCTAATCACTCAAGAAATGCAGAAGGTTTAGGAGTTCTGTGCCCTAATTCAGTACAAACACTTATATTTCTTATGATCGGTCACAATGTCACACTCTCCCTTCCCTGGACAGAGGACCAGCATCGCGTCTCCCTGATTGTCCCCCTCTCGCTTTTTCATACCAGGCACTCAGGCATGGACCCTCCCCCTCCCCCCCAGCCAGCACATCACGTGACTCTAAGCAGGCCTGTGAGACTAAGGACTTGAGGGGTTCGCCTGGTAGGGTGTAGACCCTGAGCTGTTTTCTCACCACTTGGGGGGAAGGCACCCCCGGAGGATGGCAGAAGGGGCAGTGCCCACACGCTGCCCAGGTAACGGGGCTTGGGGGCCCAATGCAGGCCATTTGCACACCCCACCTCCGTAGTGTGTCCCAGGGCTGCTGTAACCAATGACCTTCAACTTGGTGACTTGAAACCCCACAAGTGTATTACGTTGTGGTTCCGAAGACCAGAAATGAATGAAGGGCCATGCTTCCTCTGAGGGCTCTCAGTGAGGATCCGTCCTACCCCTTTCAGCTTCCGGGGCGTCCACATGGTGCTGGGCTGTGGCGGATAATTCCAGGCTTTGCTTCTGTTTTTACAAGGCCTTCTGTCGTGAGTGAGTGCCTGTGCCTGTGTGAGTGAGTGTGCACGTACGTTAAATCCCCCTCTCCCTTCTCTCGTAAGGACATCCTCATTGGATTTAGGAACCGCCCTAAATACAGAACGAACTCACCTAGAGGCCCCCAACTTCATTACATCTGCAAAGACCATTCAAAGAGAGCGATACTCACCTTCATGATACCAGGAGTTGGGACTCAGATCTATTTTTGGAGGGTGGGGGGTAGGGCACAAGTCAACTTGTTATCAGCTACGTAACTTTTTCTGTTGTGCAACTTAAATAGAAATATGTTCTCCCCCGTCCCCCACCCAAAGCACCCTGGATACTATATCCCCCTGTGTCCGTGATCTCCTGTCGTGATGTCAGAAATTGAGAGCACAACCGTGCCATGAAGATGACTCAGGGAGACACCTGAAAATAAGACTTGGGGTGCCAGGCAAGGTCTTGCCCAGACCCTTCAGTGATGTGCACGGCTAGATAAGAAAGGAATGGTGACTCCCAGGCTCCATAAAACTTGCATCTGAAACACGAGCCTTGTGTAAAGAGACTGCAGCCATAGACGCGGACAACACTTCCTCCTTCATTGAGGACATGGAGACTCATGCATGGCTGCAGAGAAGCTTGGGTCTGGCCTCTGACTGGCCCCCTGCCTAGCACACACCCACCTACATACGGTATTTAAAAGAAGCCATTCACTGGACAATTGTGTGTCCAAAGGCAACATCCAAAAGCTCCATTAGGTTGCCTTAAAGCTAAGCTAGGCCATCTGAGCGTCTCTACACAATGACTTTATATATATATATATATATATATATATATATATATATATATATATATATATATATATATAATGACTGAGGTTCTCCAGTTGGTGATAGTGGGAATCAGATCCCAGTACCATTTTCAGAATTTTGAAAAACCTCACAAGACCGCACATGGCTCTCCTTTCAGTTAGACTTGTAAGCAGGCAGTGGTAACTTCAGTTATCTCGTGTTCATCTGAACCAGTGGTCCATAATTGGATGTAGCTTAGATGTTGCGTTGGCAAAAGAGCAAATCACTCCATGGAAACCCATAACTGGCATTTGGGTTGACAAGATTCCTGCAGAGAAACATTTAAGAACCTCTCCGCAGGGCTGTTGGGAAAGCTTAAAGCTAAGAGGACCTTTGTATGAAAGAGCCTGAGTGGATGCCCCTCTCCTGGCCCCTTGCTGTGTGGTTCTGAGCAATCCACTACACTGGACTAAGCTCGCTTCCTACTCTGCAAAGCGAAGCCAGGCGAATACCTGCCTCGGAATTGCAGCAGATAGCCGATGCAATGCCCTGAGAGCAGTGTGTGGCATATACTTGGGGCTTAATACAGGTTGGTTGGAATGATTAGGAGTGTGACTTTGTTATTTCTAGACTTTCCTTCTTCCCTGGAGTGTGCAGGTATAGGAATTCAATGGCTCCTCCCTGGGGCATGAGGTGGGTTTCTCCAGGCTCTATATTCTTAGATCTTGGCTGAGGGCGATGGTCCTGCAGTATGGCCCCTGTGGGGGACTGTAGGCGGATGGGGAGTGAAGCTCTAATTCAAAGGAAATCACTGCTACCTGGCAGTGTATTGAGGTGTGAAAATGGGAAGTTCTGGGCTAGAATGAGCACGCATAGGTAGATCTAATCTCCATTGTGGTTTTTGGAAACAACATAGTATGTGAATTTACAAAGGTAGGCATACATGATTGGCACTAAATGGGAATGATGGTAGTGTTTTGGTCACCTGCAATGCTCTCAGCATAACAAGCCTTCTCTTATGTCCTGTCTTTATCAAGTACTCATCTAATCTGCACTGAAATAGGTACTGTTGCCGACACCACTGTATAGATGAGGAAACCAAGGCATGGGGAGATTGCTGTTTGCTCATGGGAAAGAAGAGAGATGCTCATCAGGCAGTGGGGCTCCAGGGCCCTTCTAGGTTCTTCCTGCTGGTCTAATAATTACCGTATCTTTCCGTGTATAAGACACCCCCATGTTTAAGACAACTTCTACTTTTCTAACCCAACATGAAGAAATCAATGCACAGTCACTCCCCCCAAATTTTGTTCTAACAATTTTAGACAAAGGTATCATCTTATACTTGGGGAAAGTACACAGTAAATTGATAGGAGACAGGTTAGCAAGAGAGAATACTGAATTTAATTCCATACACATACAGCAGACTTTCCATGAACTGGAACTCAAAGCAATCAGCTCTCTCAAGCAACCAGCATCCTTTCTTTTCCGGCTGCTTGAGATTTTACTGGTTACTAGGGAGTGCCAGCTGCTGGAGTTTTGGTTCATGGAGAGTCTACTTACATTAACTTGACCTCCACCAATCTTCATGCATGCCTAAGAGTCTACTTTAGATGGGAACCCCACATAAGAGGGAGGCTCTAAGTTAAAATGAAGGTTATGTGGCATTCTGAACTGAGGATGAGGTAACCTTGGGGCTTCAGAGAAGAGAAGGTCATTGTGGGATGAGAAGAGCAGATGTTCAGTAATTAGAAATTTGGTCTGCCCTATAGCTAGACCATAAAAACTTCCTTCTGGTAATAACTCTTATGATGGGCAAGGCCCGCCATTTAAATTCTTTAAGGGAGAAGAAAAAGTTTCTCATCAGCCCACAGGGTCTTGATTACCTTCAGCTCAAAGTAATTCACATGCCAAAGTGGCTCACCTTGGGGAGGCCTGTTCTGAACCCCTGCAGTAGGCAAAGGATCTCCTAATTGGGATGCAATGTTTTGAACAGGGAATATCGTAGGAAATCTGAGATGTCTGTGTCTTTTAGGGATAAGGACTTTGATTTTCTGAGAAGTGATTTATACTCTTTCATAGGATTGTCAGCAGCAGACTGGGCACGTGTGCAAGGAAGGCCTGACTCTGCTAAAAGCACACGTTTGCACTATCATCAAAGAATACTGCCCCCCCCAGCCATGAGCCACTCATCTCATCTTCTCTGTCCCCCGCTGCTTGCCCAGTGACAGGCCCAGCACCAACACATATGTAACACGCATCACAAAGTACTAGGCACTGCTCTAGACTCTGAGGCTAAATTGATGAGCCTCATAGGAACTACTTCTGGCTCGTAGAGATCATGCAGGTTGATCAGAGTGATACACATTAAATCAGTCCTCACAGCGCACTGGGAGGAAAGGTGATTCGCAAAGGTCCCTGGATGAGTTGAAGGGAAGACAATGTCCCAGGCCATTGGAAGAGCTGGGGCTCAACAGACTTCACTAGCTGATGAGAGAGGTGGGGAGGAGGGGAGATTCAGAGAGACCACTCAAGTTCTCCCATGGCTTTGGTGTTAGAGAGAATGAAAGGTAAATCAGTTCATAAAAAATAAAGCTGGTGGACTGGAAAACATACGGTTGTGGAGGGAGAGGTGAGATGATGATGATGTTGTTATTGTTGTTGTTGGGGACTAGATTCTGCAGGATGGGTCCAGGTAAAATGTTTGATTAAAATCCTAAGAGCAGTGAGAAGTCACTCTAATCCCTTCCTTCCTTCCTTCATTCTTTCCTTCCTTCCTTCCTTCCTTCCTTCCTTCCTTCCTTCCTTCTTTCCTTTCTTCCCTTTCCTTTCCTTTTATTCTTGCTTTCTTCCTAATCTGCCCATCTATCTATCATCTATCCATCCAATCTATCATTTACCTTTCTGTTTACCTCCTTATTTATAAATCCACTCATCATCTATGTACCCAGCCACCCAGCCATCAATTAAATCTATCTATCTATCTATCCATCCATCCATCCATCCATCCATCCACCTACCTATCTACCTATCATCTATCATCTATCATTTATGATCTATCTATCATCTGTCTATCTATCTATCTATCTATCTATCTATCTATCTATCTATCATCTATCATCTCTCATCTATCTATCTATCCATCTATCTATCTATCTATCTATCTATCTATCTATCTATCTATCTATCTATCTATCTCTATCATCTGTTTCTCTGTCACCCACCTATCAGTCAATCAGCAGTCATTTCCCATGAACATGGAGACAGATTAGACAGCATGAAGAGCCCATGGAAGGACATGTAGGGGTTACAATAAGACACTGTGGAGCTTTAGCTGGGGTGGTGGCAATCGATAGCTGTGAGGAGCATTACAAGGGATAACAGAAGCACATGCACTGAGTCACTTGACCCACACGTGTGTCCCCACAAGACTTTAAGTTTCATCTGCATCCTCATTGGCTCTTGCTCCTCTGTGCTGAGCACAGCTTGCCGAACAGGGAAGACTTTGTCAAGAATTCCTTTGCTCTTTTGAAGGGCTGTGTCCAACATGTTGGACACAGCAGATCTCAGTCCAAATGGGCCTTCTGAAATCATCTGTGTCCTTCTGCCTGTGGAGTTGGTGATCCCTGGGAACCCGTGAGCAGGAGCAGGTGACCAGACCAACACACGAAAGCATTTCAGGAGAGAGGGATTAGAAACAGCCGGACACCCTTTCTGGAGGAACTGGGTTGTAAGCCTGAAAAAACCCAGCCCCAGCCGCTGCTCCGATGGCTCCTACCAACTGCTGCGCCGCCCCGGGGGCCAGAAAGATGAACATGCTCTGGGAGCGAGGTTGGCAGTTGTGCTGATGAGAGCGCACAGGCACCGCATCTGCTCTTGTGAGGAAGCCGACGGCTCAGAGGGTGGGGAGGCGTGGGCACGACCTGGTGGGTGTGAAAGAGCCTTGGAAACAGAGCTCTCACTCTGTGCCGGCCACCCCGCAACCCCCACGCAGGGGGCCTTACCTCTCGGCCTTGGGGTTGCAGCCTCCTCTGCCCGGGTCAGCTATGGCTCGCCTTTCGGTTCACAGTGACTGACAAGCTTTCTTCCAGGAGGCCTTTCGCTCAGCAAAGACCCCCACCCCCACCCCCACGCCCCCAGGCAGAGCTGTCACTCTGAGAGTCAGTCTTGGGAAAGCAGCCTTGTGAAATGAGCAGTGATGGGAACGACAGGGACATTTCATCTCTTCTTTCTCATGGCGTAGGCTTTCCCCTGACTTGGGCATTTGACATGTTCTTTTCATGCTCCTGCCTCATTCAGGGCAGGCAGCGGGGCATCGGGGAGTCCCTGGTGCTCACGGAGAACTCAAGGCTTCTCCCTCATGCTGCCCAGGGGCGTTTTCATGGACCAGCCTGGCAGGAAAGCTCAGGACAATGTGAACGTGGGAGTGCTGGGTTCCCCGCTTCTTGTCACTATCATTTTGCATTTGCACAATGTGCCGCCTCCCAGCGGACTCCTGGGAACCCACAGGGACCTGCCTGCTGTCCCGCAGACATACTGGCTTCCTCCGGTGCAGCATGTGGCCTCCTCCCCCTCCGCGCTGCCTGGTGCCTTGTAAACTGCACGACACCATCATTACCTCACCACATGTTCCCCCAGGTGCCTTTGCAGCAAACCCCGGGGCCCCCCTGGCTGCTGGAGGCCATGCACGACTCTTGGCTGTGTGTTCGAATTCATATAAGAAGCGTCGTTTAAGGAAAGGCCCCCTCCCCAGTGGTCAGGTGAGGGGCTGCTCAGGAAGTGTCTTTGGACAGACAGATGTCAGAGCGAAGACCTGCGTGGTGCAATCTCCCCTCCCTCTTCCGTGTTGAAGGCAGTCCTAGGACAGGCGCCAAGACCGTTCCCCAGAAAGACCATCTAAGGCAGGGCTGTCCAATCTTTTGGCTTCCCTAGACCACATGGGAAGAAGAGGAATTGTCTTGGGCCACACACAAAATACATGAACACTAACGATAGCTGATAAGCTAAAAAAAAAAAAATTATAATGTTTTAAGCAAGTTTACGGATTTGTGTTGGTCCACATTCAGAGCTGTCCTGGGCCACACACTGTTTGTATGTCTCACATCAGCCATGACCTCCACAGGGTGAACAAGGCATGTGGGACGTGGGAGGCATCACAAGGAAATGAAACCCCTGAGAAGTGGTGACACCGGTGTGTGTGGTGCTGGGTGAAGAGTGGTAAGTCTGGGACAGGTCTGACGGGACCAGGGGATGAAGGCCTTGTGCTGGAAGGGGACGCTTAGCCAGGCCTGTGTGTCCAGAGTCCTCCCAGTGTCCCTCCTCCTTCAGACATAAGGATGTTCCTTTCCTCGGGGGACAAGAAGGGCACCTGTCCCAGGGGGGCTGTGTGACCTGCTTCAGGACAGGGCCTGAAAGTGCTTCTCGTCCACGGCATTTCTCAGCATCCTTCAGCTTGTACTACTCAGCGTGCCATCGTGCCACGTGGGGGGTAGGAGGGTGTGTTCGGAACCCCATCCGCATGTCTAACAAATCCATTCAGCAAGGAGTACTTGAGGTTTGTTACTGGCTGCTTGGCATACAGTGATGAACAGGGCAGACCCCTGTTCTGATCACATGGGGCTCCTAATCTCATGGGGCAGGCGAGGGGGGAGGCAGACATTCAATAAATGAATGTGCCCACTAAGAAACAGGAAGCACGTGAACAGACAATAGTACTTGCTATGCAGAGATTTAACGTAGGAAGAGGCGAGCCAAGGGCTGTTGGGCGGTTACCATCGATTGCATCCTTCTGGAAGATCTTCCTAGGAAATTCATGAGGAACCTGAGTTACCAGAGAAAAGAAAATTCGAGCTCAGACGCAGGTAGAAGGGACAGGGGGCGTGGCCAGAAGGGGATGGGAGGCTGGCTTGTTTGGGGAGTAGGGACTGAAGGGAAGCAAGGTGAACGTGGAGGGGTTGGCATGGGTTAGGTCACACAGAACCCTCTTGGTGGTTATAGGGAGTGTGTGTGTGTGTGTGTGTGTGTGTGTGTGTGTGTGTGTGTGTGTGTGTGTGTGTGTGTGTGTGTGTCAGGGGCTGGAGGGTTCTGAGAAGCAGAATGACTCCTCGGTATACATGTTAAAGGATCACCAGCTGATACATGGGATAAGGAAGATGAAGGCAGAGGCTGCAATTCAGAAGTCATTGCAGTGGCCCCTGGAAGAGGTACAGCAACAGGGATGAGTGTGGTAGGAGTGGAGACATGAGAAGGTGGATAGATGGGGACATGCTGTTTCCATCAAGTTGGCAGGCCCATTTTCATTGGCTGTGGCAGGAGAGGGGAAGAGAGGAAGCAGCAAGTGAGCAGAGAAATGTCTAGTGCGTGTGTCCCTGTCACCACTGGGGGTTCACTGACCTTTCTTTCTTTCTTTTTTTGTTCAATTTATTGGGGTGACATTAATTGATAACAATTACATTGCTTCCAGGTGTGCAGTTCTACGTTACATTGTCTGTACATCACATTATGTTACCTGAGGGTTGGGGGGGAGGTGGGGGGGAGTAGGGAGGGGGAATCAAACACACGGTGATGGAAACTGGTGACCTTTCTAAGAGCACCCACAGGGTAGGGCAGGGGGACACTGGGCAGGTTTGGGATGAGAAGTGGATGTGAACTGCACATGACCCCCCGCCCCCAACACTCGCACAAGAGTTTTGCTGTGAAGTGTCACAGAGAGAAGGGAGCGGATAGTCAGGGCCGTTTTTCTAACAGGGAAACATGAGGGCATTTTTTTCCCCCGTTGTGGTAAAGAACACGTAAAATGTACCGTTTTTAGGCGTCTGGTTCCGCAGTGGGAAATATACTCACATTGTTGTGAGACAGGTCTCCGGAGCTCTTTCTTCTTATAAATCTGAAATGCTGTGCCTGTGAGACAGTAACTCCCTGTTCCCCTCTCCCTCCTGCCTCTGGAAACCACTGTTCTGTGTGTGCATCTGTGAATTTGAATACTGTAGATGCCTTGCGGAAGCAGGCTCTTGCAGTTATCGCTGCTTCTGGGACTGGAACATGTCACTCACTGAGCATAACGCCTTCCAAGTTCATCCATGTTGTCGCATGTGGCAGGATTCCCTTCCTTTTTATTTTCATCATTTTTTATTGTTAAATTTATTAGCATGGGAATGCCGGGATGGCTCAGTGGGTTGAGCAGTCGTCTTGCAGCTCCGGGGTCTGAGGATCAAATCCTGGCCCTGGACCATGCGGACCCATATGCTGAACTGGGGTGTGCTTCCCATGTGGGAGGCCCCCAATTCAGTTCTCACCAGCGGGAGCTCTCTGCAGAAGGCCCCTGGCTGATTCCTGCCCTGAGCAGCCCCACGTCCACCTGTGGAATGAAACTATGTGGAAAAAACAATGATGTACAACTATGGAGACTGTTCTGGGCCCTCCCCCTTCTCTCTGTCTGCCTCTCTCTGTCAAAAACAAAACAAAACAAAAAGTTATCAGCATGACATTGGTTAGTACAAATTACATAGGTTCCAGGTGTACAATTCTATAGGACTTCGTCTTTATGTGTTCACCACCCAGAGTCTGCCTTCTTTCTATCACCATATTTAGCTCCCACCCCCTCCCCCCTCACCCTCAGGGAACCACTAAACCATTGACTGTGTCCATGAGGATTTGTTTCTTGGTGGCTTTCAGTTTTATATGCCACCTCTAAGTGAGCTCATGCGGTTCTTAGCTTTTTCAGTCTGACTTATTTCCTTCAACATGATAATCTCAAGGTCCACCATGTTGTCACAAATGGCAGTATTTCATCTTTTCTTATCGCTGAGTAGTATTCCATTGTGTAAATGTAGCACAACTTCTTTATCCAGTCATCTATCAGAGGACACTTTGGTTGATTCCATGACTCGACCACCGTGACCAATGCTGCCATGGGCATAGGGGTCCATATGTTTTTACAAGACGAAGGTTGTCAAGTTTTTTTGGTAAACACCCAGAAGCAGGGATTGCTAGGTCACCTGCCCTTCCTTTTTAAGGCTGAATAATAGTCCGTTGTACAGACAGACCCAGTTTCCTTTATTTATTCATCTGCTGATGTGCCTTTGGGTTGCTTCCACCTCTTGGTAATGGTGAATAATTCTGCTATGAAAGATGGGGGTGCGTGTATATTACAGCATACTTTTATCCTGCCTGAGATGATCCAGGAGGGAGGAGAGGTGTTTAGGGTGCAGAAGAAGCAGGCAATTGCAAAGCAAATCCCCTGGGAATGCAAGAGTCTGAGTGCAGGGCTGGCCCTGGAGGGAACAGGGCTGGGGTCTCATCATCAGAACAGGTGGGAAATTGGAACGTAGATACTCACTGGGACTGGTAGGTTAGGTGGTGGGTGGGTAAGGAAATCCCTATTAATTTTTTTAAGGACTTTTTAAAGATTTATTTTATTTTTTGACAGAGAGAGACAGAAAGCGACAAAGAGAAGGGGGAGGGCCCAGAGCAGTCTCCATAGTTGCACATCATCAGTTTTCAACATGGTTCCATTCCACACAGGTGGGCGGGGACCACACAGGGCAGGAACCCGGCTGGGGGCCTCCCGCATGGGAGGCAAACCCTCACAAGCTGGGGGCTGAACAAGGGGCCTGACCCAGGGGCCGAACCAGGGGCCTCCCACATGGGAAGCTCACCCCAGCAAGAACCAAACTGGAGGCCTCCCCCATGAGAAGCACACCCCAGTTCAGCATACAGGTCCGCACGGGCCAGGGCCAGGATTCAATCCTCGGTCCCCGGGGCTGCAAAGCTAGTGCTTAATCCACAGCCATCCTGGCGTCCCCAGGAAATCCCTATTTAAATACTTGTTTTCTGAAAAATGTTAGAGATAAGATCATCAGCTGTGTGTGTGTGTTGGGGGCACATGGGGCATCAGAGGTGCCTCCCCATTAACAGACTGAATGATCAACGTAAGTACTGGAAACCAAGTTGATGCATTTCCTGATTTGCCCTGCAGACAAAATAACACTTGGCTTTGTTGTCAGACAAAAGCAGCTTATTATAATGGTTGGCATTTCAGAGCTAATTCAACTGAAAGGGATAATAAGACGTCGATCAGTCAAGAAGCGTTTTGCCCAGTGATACCCACAGTATAACACGCCTGTAATAGACAGTTCTGGACAAAGCCAGGCATTTTCTTTGCCTGAAACACTCCTATTTCTAGCAGAAGCTCAACATTGAATTTTTCCCCAGCTTCTATTTGGAGAGCCTGTTTATTTTTTTCTTCCCTAGGGGATGGTGAAATAGGTACTGTAAATGGTGAGGACATGTTATTGGCTTTGACAGTTATCAAAGAAACTTTTTTTTTAGACCTGGGCCATTGACTAAAAAATAAACTTGTGAGGGATTTTTGAGTCAAGTGGGTTTGACTTCTAGGTTTTGGGGAGTCTAATTGCTCTTCTTAAAGGGAGGTGATGAATGCCGGGGACCATGGTAATCCACCTCTTGACGGAGCCACTTCAGGACATAACGGTCCAGCTTCTGGAAGACCATCCGGAGGAGGGCAGACTTCTTGAAGTCCGCTCTGAATTCCTGCTCTAACCGTAACTCTGAAACCCGCTAGAGCAAGCATGTCCAACCCGCGGCCCCCATGAGGCCCCAGGACGGCTTTCCACGTGGCGCAACACGAATTCATAACCTTCCTTAAAACAGGGTGAGATTTTTTTTAAGCTCATCAGCTGTCATTAGTGTGAGTATATTTTACGTGTGGCGCAAGAAATTCTTCTTTCAATGTGGCCCAGGGAAGCCAAAAGGTTGGACACAACCGGTCTAAAGCCTGCCCGTCCACACACCTCAGGAAACCTCCCCCTCTTTTCCACTCTTCCCCATGAAGACGTGCGGGTCCCTCCCTTTGCTTTTCCACTTTCTATCTGCACTGCTTCCTACTCAGCGTGTCCCCAAGGTGCTTCTTCCCGGGCACAGCAACCTGGGCAATGCAGCTTGGGCCTCTATTCTTACTCCTATTTTTTTTTTTTTTTAAGGAATTAAATGCCACAAGAATCTTCCTTCTGCCATGACTTGTGCTTGGAAGGCTGGAGCCAGACGTACTCGTGTGTCATTTTTCTTCCTTTTACCCCCATTAGATGAGACTATGACGGGGAGTAAGGAGCCCAGAACACAGTCTGGGCAGCTTCTCAGGGCTCAGAAAAAGCTCGAAGGTGTTTCTTTTTTTTTTAAATTATTTTATTTTATTTTATTTTATTTTCTGACAGAGAGAGAGAGAGAGAGATACAGAGACAGAGAGAGAACTGAACTGAGGGCACTCCCCAGCTCAGCACATGGGTCCACATGGGCCAGGACCGGGATTCAATCCTCAGTCCCCAGCGCTGCAAAGTGAGCGCTTAACCCACTGAGCCATCCCGGCTTCCCCACGAAGGTGTTTCCTTCTGTGTACCACCCGGCACTGGCGTGATTGGTCCGTGTAGCCAGATTGAGGGGTGCGAGGCAGGTGCTCTCGGTGTGCTGTTTAAAAGGGCACCCCAAATACTCCCTGACCGAGACAAATCATCCCATAATGCAAATAAGCAAGGTGAATGTGCAAGTCCATGGTGCAGAAAGCATCAGCAATTTAGGCAGCAGCGGGATCTGGCAGTTGGATTCAGACAGAACAAGCGAGGGGAATCAGGCAAGTGGTCAGCTGCCAGGCTATATTTTTGTTTAGAACACGGATACTCATATCATGGATTTTTGCATTAATTATTTTTTAAGATCAAAACAATATCTATGAGGAAGCCGGGATGGCTCAGTGGGTTAGGAGCTCACTTTGCAGCCCCGGGGACCGAGGATCGAATCCCGGCTCCGGCCCGTGTGGACCCACATGCTGAACTGGGGAGTGCCTCCAGTTCGGTTCTCATTGGGGTGACATCCCAGCCCAGTTCCTGCCCTGTGCGGCCCCACACCCACCTGTGGAATGAAACTATGTGGAAAAACCAATGATGTGCAACTAAGGAGACTGTTCTGGGCCCTCCCCCTTCTCTCTGTCTCTGTATCTCTCTCTCTGTCAAAAACAATAAAAATAAATCTTAAAAAAAACCCAAAAACTATATTCCCGTCTTATGCACCCTGAGTACTGCGATTTTGGTCACCTCTTCCGTGTTCTGCATGAGCAGGTGACTGTGACCTCCCCTAATCCCTTCCTGTGGGTGAGTGGCCTCATCTCTGTGCTTCTGTCTTATGATGCCTCTGGCGACCTCACTTCCTATAACTGGCTGAGGTCTGTGGTTGGCATGTCGTGGAAGATGTCTGGGTTAAGCTGACGGACGGGCCAGCCCTAGGATCATTGCCTGTGCTCTGGACAGCTTCCGCGGCTCCTGTCAGATGTGCTGAGTGTGGAGTCCTCCACACCCACTGTGGCTACACCTACAAACATAACTATTCAAATGAGCGGCTCAGGACCACAGCGGATGCTCACTCACATCCATAGACTCTGCTGCGGAGCTGATTTCTAGGGGCCATTGTTTTAGCAGCACCCATATATGAGTGACACCTAGCAGGAAATTGACTGGATGTCGTTGCCCACTCTGTGGTTGAGAAAACTGAGCAACCCAGTCAGAATTTTAGGCCTTGTCCACTGACAGTTCTTCAGTGCACTGAATCAGGAAAAACACTGCTCAGATGCTCGAAGGATCCCTTTGTCAATATTTAGCAACTTCCTAAGTGAGGAGATAACTGTAAGGATAGTGATGATGATGATGATGATGATGATAATAGGTTTAGCATTGATTAAGTACTTCCTTTTCCTAGGAGTTTTATTGATCTATGCATTATCTCTACATCACCATGAGATAAGCGTTATCATTTCAGAGAAGGAAACTGAGGCATGGTTTAGCTATAGTGAGAGTAGGGATTTGAACTTGAGCAGTCTGGCTCAGAAGCACACCCTCTTAACTTCTCTTCTGACCTACTTTCAAAAAGCCCAGTCCTCCCCACGCATCAACGAAGCTCATTTTCTCAGCAGAACCCAGTTTCCAGAGACAGGCACCTTTGACAGGGCTGTGACTCTCAGTGTGACATCCCTCTGTGATTCCTAACTCAGGATGGGTTGATTCCTACTGGAGCCGAAGCCTCTTTGTGACAGGGCCTGACTGGTGACCTCTTTAGCTCTTGTCTAGCACCTTGCCAGGCACCTTAGAGGCTTTGGATGAATTTTATTGGAAGTAAATCAAGATGGGTGGAGACATGCTGAATAAAACCACCTCTTTGAAAAGAAAATAGAAAAATGTCCTCTTTTCCCATAGACAGGATGGATTGCAGGTACCTGAGGCTTGTTTGCGGTACCTGAAGAACCTGTTTTCCAATCTGGTCTGAGGACAAACACATGAGCAGAGGAGGCTCTCCAGAAGAGGGAGAAAGAGACAGAGACAAAGACAGAGACAGAGACAGAGACAGAGAGACTTTTCCTGCCGCCCCAGAAAAAAACCTAACAACTTTCCACAACATGATCCAGTGTTACCTTGCAAGGTGCTCATCATTGTCCTGGCTCTTTGTTTCCTGGCTCCTCCAAGCCCTCCCTCCCTTTCACCCCCCCCCCCCCAACCTGGGTGTCAATTACAGCTGACTTAGCAGACTCCAGCCCCCAAAACAACAGCCGGGCAGGATGCCCTGGGCCCCCTGGCATAAGGCAGGGAGGCCAATTAGCCAGGCTTGGCTGTGCCCTCTGCTTCAGTTTGAGAAGCTTCTTGGAAAACAAGTTTCTGGCATTGGAATGCATTGCGTTGTACTTTCTACATGCTCTGAATGTCTCCACTGTGGTACTAGCCATCCATTTTATCCCCCAAAAAGAGAATTTTATTCCTGATGCTCTATTTCCAACTGGTCTTTGGAATTCGATGTGGTTGCCCCTCAGATGTTGTGATGATAGTAATGACAGCTAACATTTATTGAGCAAATGGTATCTGCTCGTGTTGCATATTAATTCATTAGATTCTTATAGCAGGAAGGTTGTATTGTTATCCCATTTTAGAGAAGGGTGAAAGTGAGGTGAGTAGAGGTTAAGTAACTCATTGATGAGGACATAGTCCCTTCCTCTTTCCTTATCTTTGTTGTTGGTAGCCTCAGGGGACTTCCACATATTAGCTCTTTAGTGGCCTCAATGAGCTTGTAGTCCCTGTTGTTTTGGACTTGGAAGCTCAGGGTTTGTGAATTTAAGCAAGATGTCATAAAGCAGCCATGTTCATCCTGCAGCCCAGGATGAATGTGGCCCAGCACAAATTCTTAAACCATGATGAGATGACTTTTGCAACCTTTTTTTTTAGCTCATGAGCCATGATTAGTGTTAGCATATTTTATATGTGGCCCAAGACAATGCTTCTTCCCATGTGGCCCAGTAAAGCCAAAAAGTTAGATACTGCAACTCAAGCAAAGACTTAAGTTTGGAAGCAGGGTCTGCACGTCAGTGGACTGATCCTGGAGCTGATGCTCCGTGGCTGCACTGTCGTCCCCATGGTTGAATTTGAATTCAAATCTTTTCTCTGACATGAACAGTGTTTGGAATGTTGGAAGGTTATTTAAAACCTCAAGTCTCCATGTTCCCCTCTTTAACATGTGAATAGTAGTAAAAGGTAGTAAAACAGTAAAAGCATTATGAGACTCTATGAGGTATTGTATGCTTAAACACTGGAATATAATAGCGTTCCGGCAAGAGTAGGTATTCGTGTAATTATGAGTGTATTAATTGAATCTGAATAACATCTGTGTGCAACAGAACCACTGAACTCAAGTTGAAGGAAAGTTCTCTGAAGAGAAGACATAACAGTGATTTACAGCTTCTCTTCTTCCCTCTGTACTTTTCTATTGATTGAGGTGGCTGTATGTTGTGGTTAATTAAAATCAATACCTTCAAGTGAACACCATGATGCATTTCACAGAAGAAGAGGTGGTTGCGGCACTGTAGAAAGGGGTGCACGTCTCCCCATTACAACTTGGGGAGCCCACCCCTTCCCCTGGGACTGCAGAAATAACTTGTCTGAACAGCACATAAATATACGTGTAAGTCATTGTCCTGTTTCTTAAGTGTGAAGGGCTTGGGTCACTCATCACCATAATGGTTGGTTTTCCAGAAAGGCAAAGTTGTCTTTGTGAGTGTTTAGCCATGCTTCGTGCTGGCAAAAACCCCAGATTTGCTCAGCCTGCAAATGCACTCAGCTAGGCATTTGCTTGGCCAGCCGCCTGTGCACCTAGGAGTGACCATGTGACAAGTTCTGGTGGAAGAGATGTAACTGGAAGTTTGCTATTGGTGTCTAGGGAGGCTTTTGATTTCTTCACGGAAGGTGGTGTCAAACTCTTCACCTGCAGGTGGCGCTCCATCCTCCTCCTTTTCTTCTCATCATTTATGGCGTCCCAGGGATAGGGCAGCAGCCACTGATTCACAACCATGGGGGACATTGGCTCTGACATCATAGAGCAGCTGAGTCAGTCAGTGACAGGGCAGGCGACTTCTGAATCCCTTATTCATTCATGCTTCTGCAGTCAGGATTGCTCTTTGCAACCAAAATAACTTAAAAGTTATTGCAAAATTTTATTTCATATATAAGTGTGGGGTGGCGTATATACGACATGGGACATTAATTACTTTTCCCACATATCCCACCTATTAGATTTTTTTCTTATGTAGGAGACCTGTTACCATGGAACCATTTGTCTTTTCTTTTTATTGTTTTAAATCTTTTTTTTCCTCCAAAAGCTCATTTGCTCTTTTCAAACAGAGGAAAGAATATTAAGAAAAGCACAAAAGTTCATGTCTTACTTGCAGAATCCTTAGTCTTTTTTTATGACCTATTTTATTGTTTGGGATAAGGTGAAGGAGAGAGAGAGAAGAGGGGAGGGGAGAAGCAGTCTCCATAGTTGTGCACCGTTAGTTGTGACATGGTTTCATTCCACACAGGTGGGTGTGGGGCCGTGTGGGGTGGGAGCTGAACCTGGGGCCTCCTGCATGGGATGCGAAAACCTTCACCACTGTGCCATCCCTGTGGTTACCAGTTGTGCTGAAGTTCATCATATGGGTTTGCAGGGCTGGGGCTGGGAATCAAATCCCAAACCTCAAAATTTTGAGGCAAGCGCTCAACCACTCAGCTCTCCTGGTATCCCCTAGAATCTTTAGTCTTTGTTTGCATTCCTTAACTCCTTGGCTACCTGTGACCAGAAGGATGCCTTCCAAGGTATTTGACACAACAATCAAAACAGCTTTGACACAGCTATCATAAATTTGAGGTGGCAAGTTTTTGCTAAAAAATTTCAAGTATCCAGCCATGTGAATAGTTCTTAAGGAAGAAAAATAATGTGGCCGACATTCCAACACCCTTGTAGCAGTTTTGGAAATTGGAGAGAACAGTGAAATCAAAATGTGGGGAGACCCTGTTCAACAGTTATGAGAGTCTGTGCACCCCTCACCACCCCCTATTTAAGTTAACCCTGTAATAGCAGGAGAGAATATACACACACCCCTGAATGGTGCGTGATATCATTTCATGAAAGCCTCATGCTTTATCTTACAGATTCATGGAAAATTTTTATTGTTTCCCATCAGATTCCCATGGTGGTTTGTATAAGACTCTGGGGGTCCCTGAGCCAATCACTGAGACCCATCAATGACTCAGAGACCTGCCCTTGTTTATCTTACTGTGTTGTGTGTAAACAAACTGAGATCCAATTTGAGAAGCCTGAGAATCACTCTGTAGCCCCATAGTAAGCACCTGAGGACAGCTGTAGCCGCTTTCACTTGGATAAACCTTTCCCAGGGCACAACGATCAGTCACATATATATTATCCCATTCTGCTCTCTATGGAAGCCTATTGCTCACTCGCCAACACGTCCTTTTGATTTTTTGTGGATTCCATTCGTGAGAAAACTGATTGTAGTTCCTGGTCACGGCTTGGACCCTAGATCAGCGCCGTCCACCCTTCAGCCTTTGCTACAGCAGAGCGCTTTCCATTGGTTAAGTGCATCAATCATCAAATGGTCTCAGGTGGCCTTGAAAATCGGTTCATGGTCTCATAGGGTGACACTCCGTGGTCACAGTTCCCAATCCGAGTTGCCGTGAGTTGAACACTTGCTTTGCACGAGGAGCTGAGCTAAGCACCCCCTTTCAGGCACATTATTATATTTGCGATCACAATGAACATGGGACGTAGATTTGCTAGTATTCTATTTTGAAGGATGTGGAAACTGAGGCCCGGAGAAATTGGGTATCTTGCCTCACATCACGCTGCTGTGAAGTGACCCCGCTGGGACTTAAACCGGCAGGGACACACCCAGCCCAGCCTCACTCTTGCCCCCAAATTCCCCATTGTCTGGTTCTGTCACCTGCTTTATCGGGTTGGTCACTGTGGAGGGACTCGGAATCATTCATGACTTCATTGAGTGATGTACAGTTGTCTGTGCAATGAGTTTGTCACTTCTTTTCCTGTAAATAAATTATGAGGAACATGGAGAATTATGGGGGCTGGGTGTCCTCAAAAAAGCCAAGGGGACACATATCCAGAGTGACATAATTATCTATGTGCTGCTTCTGGTCCACAGACTTGCGGACTTTTTTTTTTTTAATAGGATTATGGAAGATGAAAAGGAAACGCTTACTTCAGCTTTTAAGAGCGATGTAAGCAATTTTGCATTGCACTTACTCCCCAGGGGTGGTGTGAAAATGCTTCTAGTAAATTAAAGTATAATAAAAGCGCTGGCAACACGGCAACTTTTATATTAATTTCTTAATTTTTCGCAGGCTTAATTATAAATCTCTCAGGGGCGGAGGAGAGGCGAGGTCTGTGGGTTCTTGGGAAGACAGTGTACACTCACAGGCGTGGAGTCTGGTCCTCTGTGGAGGGGTGTGTATGTTGTGATGGGGGCTGTGTGGACACTGTGGGGACCCACGCGTTCCTCCTGGCTACGGGGTAGTGATACCGGGTGGGCCAGGACATCATCAGACTAGGAGGCCCCTCTGCACTGCTGAGTGGGAAAGATAGTGGCACACACGTTGTGCGACTCCTTGAATGCAGTGTTGAGTTTATGGGCTGATCACACCGGTCTTTGCATTTTGCCTGGCTTGGGTTTAAAATCCCGGCTCCTCTGTTCCCTGGAGATATTTGGCGAGCTCCCTCCTCAGTAAAATAGAGCTCTTAAGGGTATTTAGGTCACATGAGAGGTGTGTGAAGAAACCCAGGGCCCCCCTGGCACCGCTGAGCCAACAAGGCAGCCTAGGACCATCCTGCCAGACATGTCCTCAAGCCAACAGGAAGTCGGACAGGCGAAGGCTCTGTGAGCCTCGTGCTCTTTGCTCCCTAAAACGCTCTCAATCGTAATCACGAAATGAATGATGCAGTGACTCAGTGAATTTCAGATCCTTTGAATCATGGAATGTTTATGCTGGACCAAATTTCAGGTCTTTCCGGTACATTTTCTATATTACTCCTTCTTCTTTACTACCATTGGAGGAAAGTGGAAACTGGAGAAAGGGATTCTTGAAAAATATAGCTGAGAATATCCAGTGATAGGATCGTCTATTTTCTGGGCACAACTGGACAGATCTCAATGAAGGATTGTCTTTGGATTGCTCTTCTCTAGACCCAGTATTTCCCAGGCACGGTTTAGGATAAGTTATTGCTAATACCTTCTGTGAGGTAGAGATTCTCATTCCACGTTTCACCTCCGCACTTCTGTACCATCATGTGGTTTCAAACACATTATCCTTTTCTATTTTAATCATTTTTTCCCTCTTGCCTCTCTTGTCATGTGGGCCGTGTGCTACTTATATATAGGAAATACATTCTGATTATGTTTTTGTGCATTGGGTACACAGTAAACACTCAATTAGAAATGAATGAATCAAAAAATGGACTAGTAGTAGGTATTTCCGAAACATTAATTCCATGGTAAGTTAATAAATGTGACACACACGTGTATGTACACACACACACAGTTCCATGGCATAAAAATACAAATGTCAGGTACACTTGATGAAAAAGATTAAGAAGATTTCTTTGTGCAGGACTTTCCTGTACCTTTAACATGCTAATGAATCTGAATCATCAATCTCCATGAGAACGGGTAAGGCATAACATCATTTGCAGACATATTGGACCAAAGAAATCTTTTTTTTTTCAGCTAACATCTTGCAGGAACTCACTTTAAAGTGCATGATTAGTTCTGCTTTTAAATTTATTGTTTTCAAAATGTTGCAACATTTTCTCAACTTTTTAAAATCGTTTTTCTTTAGTTGCAGATGGCATTCAACATTATTCTATATTTTAATACTTTCAGGTGTGCAGTATGGTGGTTAGACACTTATATGATTTATGCAATGTACTCCTGAATTAGTCTAGTACCCACTTGGCACCTTATATAGTTGTTGCAATATTATTGACTATATTCTCTATGCTGTATTTTACGGCCCCGTGACTACTTTGTAACTACCAACTTATACTTCCTAATCCACCTCTTTCACTCAGCTCTCCAACCCCCTCTCCTCTGACAACCATGAGTTAGTTCTCTGTATCTATGAGTCTATTTCTGTTTTGTTTGTTTATTCGAAAATTTCCAAGCCTCTGGAAAAGTACAAGACCAGCACTCTAACACCTGTACATTGCTACTGGAATCACGTGGTTTTAAACATTTTCAGACATTTGCTCTTTCTGTCCCTCCCTCCTTCCCTCTCCTCCAATTTTTTTATGGTCCTCCCTCCCTCCCAAGACAAGCATCTTGTGGATGCCACTGGGATGCACTTCTCTGCTTGCCTTTAAGAAAATAACTGAACATGCTGTAGGGCAGATGCCTGCATGTTTCACGTGTCTTTGTTGATGACGTATTAAATGCCACCCTAGCAGAATTCTAGAATCTCATGATGCGGAGAGACCCGAAAAGACATCTACTCCAACCCCGGCTCACCTGCCCACCCCTCCTGCCTTCCGTATTCATATGTCATGCCTTAGGATACTATTTATTATTTCTCCCAGGGTCGGCGAGTCAATTCTGAGTGATATGAAACTTGCAGAGGAAGCCTTATGGAGAGCCGGCCCTCTTGCTGGGCACCATCCAAATGGTCTATTAGCTGCTTCCATTTATCAAAGTCTCTTGTGCGGGTGTAGTAAGCCTCATAATAGGGGCTCCATAAGAGAGCAGCATTTTGATCGAGAACTGAAGTGTTTTGCCAACTCCTGATTCCCCATGATAACACGAATGGGAACTTTGGCTCTGCTTATCCACAGATAGAATCTTAGGGATCTGGCTCAGCCCCAGCACTGTTTTCAGACAAGGAAGCAGAGAACAAGGGAGAGTGAAAAATTTGCCGCAGTCTCGTAGCTGCCATGGTTTTTGATTTGGGGCTAGGTTATTTCCCGAGCCACTGCGCTGACCTCAGAACAGTCACCAAAAACTTTCAGGACACATGCACGCATGCTTGCGTGCACGCACACACACACACACACACACATGGACACAGGTGCACAGACCTAGGTACAAGCTCATTTGTAGACAAGGCATCTGCTTCATCCAGATATTATTATTCATGAGTGGAGGTTGTATGGATGTCCTGGTTGCACTCTAGATGTGTCAACTTGGTAATAGAAATGCATCCGAATATGTGAACATACCTTACTCAACTGCCTAGCTCCTTCTGCAGCCAGAGGAGGGTGATGGTAAACATCACAAGGCTGCTGAGATGACCATTTGCTCAGAGAAACGACAGACAATCGGAAGGGGCAGCTCACAGCAGCCACATTGTATCCTCATATGGGTCAGAATGGAAATAGCTAGAAAGAAGCCTGGAAGGAAATGAACTCAGCTTGGGAACTCTGTCCATGTGTTATCTTGTTTAATCTTTATAATGCCATAAAACCGGGGGATAGTAGGTAGAAAGAGGCTCCTACTTACCCTAAATCACACTGCCACTAAAGAGTGAAACCAAGAATCAACTGTGGATCTAGAGGTCCTTCTTGCCCTTTTTTTTTTTTTTTTTAAGATTTATTTGATTGTTTTTGACAGAGAGACATAGACAGAGAGAAAAGGGAGGGCCCAGAGCAGTCTCCGTAGTTGACAGCATCAGTTTTCGACGTGATTTTGCTCCACACAGGTGGGCGAGGGGCCCCACAGGGCAGGAATTGGGCTGAGGGCCTCCCGCATGGGAAGCTCACCCCAGTTCAGCATATGGGTCTGCACGGGCCGGGGCTGGGACTTGGTCCTCAGTCCCTGGGGCTACAAGGTGAGCGCCTAACTCGCTGAGCCATCCCAGCTTCCCGCAGTCCTTCTCTTTTTGTTACAGTCTCCAAGTTATTATTAGGCCACTGAGATCATCACATCCAAGAAGGAAAACAAATTTCAAATAGAAACACCCCAAAGAGTTCATGTCCTAACAGTAAATCTCCCCCTAAATTTGGGGCAATAAATAAACATTGTCCTGTTTCATTGGTGAGAGAACTCTCTCTTCTCACTAAAGCCCCATAGACTCATGCTATCCAGGGGGATTTTCTGTAATGAGGGAAACTGTTCTATAATCTTGCCATCTAATATGGTATCTCTTAGCCTCACATTGCTATTGAGCAAGCAGCACATACACCCCAGATTTCAAAGACTTAATACAATAAAAGAGGGTAAAACAGCCTCTGACATTTTGAAAATATTGAGTACATGTTAAAAATATAATATATTAGGCTGAGTTTGATATTTTGTTAAAAATAATTTTACCCATTTTTTTTTTTTTACTTTTTAAATGGGACTACTAGAATATTTAGAATTACATATGTTGCTTACATGGTATTTCTATGGGGCACCACAGATTGAGAGAGTTTGTCTATGATTATGCCCATATATTTATAATTATATATGTCTATATGTCTTTGTGTCTATGTGTGTGTCTATCTATTACCTATCTATTAGAAGTCATTTTAATTTTAATAATAAACAGCATCATAGAGTATGTAATGATTTATAATTTGTCCTTACCATTTAAAAATGTATCGAGGACATTTTCCCCCATATTGGTACATATAAAGCAGCATCATTCTTTTCATTCAATCTTTAGCAACATTTAAACTGATTTATGAGCTTCCCATGCAGTTCCATGTCGGGCCATGAGTGGGGTCTAAGGTGTAAGAAGGGAAGCAGATGCTATTCTGGAGAGCATAGCCACTTAAGAGGTGGCGAGAAGTTATTCCTGCAGACCGATTTGAGAATAAAGAGACAGAGTGACAGAGTCTGTCCAGACAGAAGTATCGGTGGAAATCAAAAAATAGACAGACACTTCAAGAAGAGCCAATGGCTCAGTGGGTTAGGCGCTCACTTTGCAGCGCCGGGGACCGAGGATCGAATCCCGGGCCCGGCCCGTGCGGAACCATATGCTGAGCTGGGAGCTCCCCTAGTTCAGTTCTCTCTCTGTCTCTGTATATCTCTCTCTCTCTCTCTCCTCTGTCAAAATAAATAAATAAATAAAATATATATTAAGAAGAGCCAATGGCAAGAGAGGTGGGGAGTCAAGTAAGAGACCTTTCGGAAACTAGCCTCTAGATTTGGTAACTAAAGGAATGACTGCACATCCAGGAAGTGAATAGAAAAACATCTGAATTCATGTGGGTTGAGGATTAAATGGGAGGTGAGGTCCTAGAGGCTATGAATATAGACTGACTGTTCTTTCTAGAATCCTATAGAATCTTTATAGATGATTCTGTGTGTTGTCAACTATCCTTCTGAAAGTGAGACTGAAACCAGAAAGTATAATAAAAAACAGGCTAGAGTGTTTACAGTTTTTAGGTTTTTAAAAATGCACTATATTTCATTTCTTCTTATCACTGGGTAATATTCCACTGTGTGAATGCACCATAGCTTCACTCTCCAGTCATCTATCAAAGGACACTTTGGTTGTTTCCACTCACTTATAGGTGGAATATAAAAAGTGAAAGTAACAGAGAAGCAAAAACTCATGGACACAGTCAATAGTTTATTGGTTACATGAGGGTAAAGGGAAAGGTTGGGGAGGGAGGTAGATAGGGGGCATCTGATATATGGTGATGGAAAGAGAGCTGATTCTGGGTGGTGAGCACATAATGCCATGCATAGACCATGACATGTAGAATTGTACACCTGGAAACCATGTAATTGTTATCAGCCAATGTCATCCAATAAATACCATAGGTATTTCATTCACTCACTCATTCATTCATCTATCTATCTATTTAATTTTTATTTTTTTAGTTTATTTTTTAAAGAGTTACTCTATTGTTTGAGAGAAGATGAGAGTGAAGAGAGAGAGACAGAGAGAAAGGGGAGGGCCCAGAGCTGTCTCCATAGTTGCACATCATCAGTTGTGACATGGTTTCATCCACACAGGTGGATGTGGGGCCATGTGGGGCAGGAACCAAACTGGGGACCTCTCATATGGGAGGTGAGGACTTACACTGCCAAGTCATCTTAATGGTTACCAGTTGTGCCGTAATTCAGCATATGGGATTACAGGGGCCAGGTCTGGGAATCGAATCCAGGAACTCATGACTGTGAGCAAGCACTCAAACACCGAGCTAGCCTCTATCTGTGTTTCTTCAATTCAATTCAACATGCATTTAGTAAGGTGCATATACCTGTGTGTACAGGCACTGGACAGGAAGCCCGCGGTATATCTATGAGGAAGATTCCCTCTGGACCCTAGGAAGCTTACAGTCTCAAAAGGGTATTACCACAATAATTAGCACAAATAAATGGATTCTGTAGTTGTAAAATAGTCCCCAGGGGATTGTGGTGATCTGCCCACTCCTCAAACATTAATGAGCATAAGAATCACTGGATGGGCAAGCCAGGATGGCTCAGCAGGTCAAGTGCTCATTTTGCAGCCCCAGGGTCTGAGGATCAATTCCTGGACCCAGCCCGTGTGGACCCATATGCTGAACTGGGATGGGGCCCCCAGTTTAGTTCTTGCCAGGGTGAGCTTCCCAAGTGGGAGGCCCCTGGCCCAGTTCTTGCCCTATGCAGCCCCCACCCACCTGTGTGGAATGAAACTATGTTGAAAACAGATGACGTGCAACTATAGAGACTGCTCTGGACCCTCTCTCTTCTCTTCTCTATCTGTCTGTCTGTCTGTCTCTCTCTCTGTCAAAAACTATAAAATACATCTTTTAAAAGAAAAGAAAAATAATCTCTTGGGGATTTTTCCCAAATTCGGTTCTTTCGGGCTCACTCCCAAAGTTTCTGATTCAGTCACTAGAGTGGCGAGGTCCCACAATCTGTTATCACAGAACTCCCAGCATCTCACATGCTGGTCCTCCAAGGACATCCTTTGATAACTCCTGGCAGAGAGAGTGACTTAACCCTAAAAACACCAACACCTTAGTTGCTCAGAATGTCACCCGTTCCACAGGGGGACAGATGTGGCTGTCTTGTCCCTTCCCTAGGAAGCTGAGGGGATCCAAGCAGTCTCCTACGAGGTTGTGTGTCCCTGCAAAAGTCAACTTGACTTTCATCAGACACCATGGCATTCTCTCTGTGGTGTCAGATGCAGAGCAAGGGTCTGTCCTGAAGCGTCGGTATAAGGACAGTTACGGATTAAAGCTCCATACTGTATTTTTTGATGTATAAGACAGCCCCCTTACAAGATGCCCCCTACTTTTCTAACCCAACATTAAGAAATCAATACATGGGGAAGCCAGAATGGCTGAGTGAGTTAAGCGCTCACTTTGCAGCACGGGGGACCGAGGATCGAATCCCGGCCCAGGCCCGTGCCGAACCATATGCTGAACCAGGAGCTCCCCCTGTTCAGTTCTCTCTCTGTCTCTGTATCTCTCTCTCTCTCTCTCTCTCTGTCAAAAAATAAATAAATAAATAAATAAATAAATAAAACTAAAAAAAAAAAAAAGAAATCAATACACGGGTTGTTTCCATGTATAAGATCACCCCCAAGTGTTGGCCTAACAAGTTTAGACACAGGTATTGCCTTATACACGGAAACGTACTGTAATGTGAACCGGCTGCTCTTACAGCCAGCTGCAAAGTGCTTTGGAAACCAGCTGATGGTTTTACTGGTGAAGTGGCTGGGTCAGGGGAGATTTCCTGAGTAACAGGCCAGGTTTTCTGACTCTGACATCCAGAACTCATTGTGTGTCCTATGGTGACTGGTGGTCATTGACTAGAGAGTCTGATTCCTTCTCTTTCAAATAGAAAAGACGCATTGCTGATCTTCCATCAGTCGTTGCCCATCGCCCAAGCAGGGTGTCGTTCAAGAGAAAATGGTAATGGTCTTCTTTCTAAATCGCCGAATCTTGCTTTCCCAATGACGTCTTCGCTTTAAACAGGAAGCTGGGAGCCTGACACTGGAATTGTTTCTTGTCTGAATTCTGGATAGATTTTAATTTTGTGGCTGTCGTGGGACCCTTGGGGCCATTCCCTGATCTCCTTTGTTAGCCCACTGCGTTTATCTTCAGTTCTACTGCCGGGTCTGCGATGGACTGAACTGGCAGCCACTTGTCTTTCTTTGTCTCACTCAGCGAAGGAAATTATTTGAGGCTGAGAGTGATCAGTGGTGGAAAGGTGGTCTGGGCCACTGTGAGGAAGGCGCTGAAATGACAGACCTCAGTGGAAAACACTTCCTGGGAGTCCTGGTCATTGTTCAAGTCGTGCTTCCGAGCTGCTGCATCTTCAACCTAACAACAATAAAAAAGAAAAGTAATAATAATGAATTTGTGTTCTAGAAAAACAGTGGACAGGGCAGACCTGCACTGAGGCCTTCTCTGTAAGGAATGCATTTCCTCTGGCTGGACGTTCCTCCAGCATTCTGCAGACCAAGGGATCAGCCAGGGGTTGGGGGTGAGGGCTGGAAGAAGCCACCCTGTCGCATGGAAGAAACAGAATCTGTGACTGGGCAACCTGGTAAAGGTCTTTCCCTCTGTGTAATTTTGTTGTATAGAGCGAGGCACACGGGGCGCCAAACATATGGGAAGACTTGAGTTTAATTGTTAAAATTCTGCTCAGCAAGGCCACTTCTTCGCTGCGTTTTGCGCTATTTAGCCTGTGTGTGCATTAGGTAATACAGTTAATGCTTCTCACTCCAATCCCCTTTGCCTGGGTCTGGCAGGAGCCCAGTTCCGGACGCTGGTAGGGGGCAGGGGAAGAGGCAGGGAGGCCATAAATCTGCCAGGGCCGTGTTTGAGGGTAGGCTCAGGTGCATGCTCCCAAATGCTTGGAAGCCACGCCACCTCTTCCCCGAAAGTCGGTCTGGGACAAAATTAATGTAGCTCATATTGTATTGATTGCAGCCAATAAGGGCCTAAATGATGTGATGGAAGGCAGAGAGATTATGCCGAGGAGAGGGGGCCAGAGGCAGCTTTAGAAGAATGTGGTTTAATTACTGGCTGAACCGCGCCAATCCACCGCTTCCCTCAGGAATTTAACAAATAGGCCTAAGTGCACTTTAGCGGCTCTTGACATCTGTTGAAATGCTAGCTGCCTGTGTTGAGGGGAGCTGGGAACTGGGCTTGGGGTATTGCTGGGATCAGCGAGTCACACACAGGAAGCTTCTTTCCAGTCTGCAGAACGCGGAGGAGGAAGAGCCTGCATTAGCACTTTCGGGTTAAGCTATACAGAGCAGAGAGAGCAGGATCTAATAGAATTCTGCCCCTCTGCCTAATGAAGCCATCTGCATCTTAAACGCGAGGGTAGGCGCACATGTCTCTGTCCTAATGATCTTAAAAGCTTGGGGGCTGACCCAAACGCAGAATCGAACTTCAAAACTGGATGGTGACTGAGTCACTGCCTTATGCGTCCTGACTGGGAAAACCACTCAGTTATCTCCTTTTAATGGCGCATTAGGAATGGTGGGGTAAACAACCCATGACTGCTTCTCCTTTCTTTCTTTTTCAGTCGGGGGAGGGGGGAGAGAGAGAAGCCAAAACGCAACTCAAAGTCCATGTCACCTCAGCGCAGGGAAGACTGATGCTGTGAATCCGCTAGTGTTTTGATTACATCAATAATTCAAAGCGAGGACCATCCACTTAATCTCTTTTACGCCTCTCCTGCAGAAAGGATCCCGGTTTTGTGCTGAACGTCCTAAAGCTATCATTTTCCTCAGCTCTCTGTGAAATACGTGTTTTGTTAGGCTGCAAACATTTATATATGTTACTGACCAAATTATGTGTAAGCCGTTCGGTTTCAGAGACTGATAAAAATCCACCTTAGATGTTGGTAGACATGAGGGGAGATGTGATCAGAGCAGAATTTGAAATTCAACTTGGGTATCTGTTTATCAGGACATGTCCCTGACTAGGCATTCTCTTCTTGGTTTATTTGTTTGTGTATATTGGCCAATCTTAAATGTGTGTATAAATACACTCATATATGCATGTGTGTGTGTGTGTGTGTGTGTGTGTGTGTGTGTGTGTGTGTGTGTGTGTATATATATATCATGCATAAGGTTTCAGATAATTGTGACCAAAATTCTCCTTGGTTAAGTGGGAAACTAAAAATTCAGAACAACCATAGTTTATCTGACACATGTGATTTAGGCTAATATCTCAATTTACTGATGTATTTCTCCTGCAGTGTAGCTTTCACAACAGAAATGGGATATATGAGGAAATGCCTCCCACCCCGCACCCCCCAAAAAGGAATGATCTTCTGGAGGGAGGGCCCTTTGTAGTACAGGCTTCCCCCACTAGGTGAGTGTTCTAGGAACCTATCTGTTGTTCTGAGCTCAGCTTCAGTGAATTTTTTTTGGAACTCTTTCAATGTGTTTGCCCATTTCATGATGGGTGATTTACATGAACAACACGCCTGCCCACTGAGTGCTCAGCAGTTTTGACCAAAAACAGCATAATCCCTGTGCCCCGCCCTCCCTATTCACCTGATCTCACCCTGAGGACTTTTTTTTTGTTTCTCTGGATGAAAAAGTCCTCAAAGAGAAACATTTTGCCCACATGGAAGAGGTGAAACAAAAAAAAAATGGCAGAAGCACTAAAAGGCCTCAAAATTGATGAGTTTGAGCACTGTTTTGAGCTGTGGAAAATGCATCTTGATAGGTATGATACATCAAATGGAGAGGACTTTGAAAGTGACTGAAGTTTAAATATTTAAGAATAGATACAGGGGAAGCCGGGATGGCTCAGTGGGTTAAGCGCTCACTTTGCAGCCCCGGGTACAGGAGATCGAATCCCGGCCCCAGCCCGTGCAGAACCAGGTGCTGAACTGGGAGCTCCCCCAGTTCAGTTCTATCTCTGCCTCTGTCTCTGTATCGCTCTCTCTGTCAAAAATAAATAAATAAATAAATAAATAAATAAATAAATAAATAAAAAGAAAAAAAGAATAGATACACAATTTTTAATAAATTGTATGTTCTCTCCCCCACTCCCCACCCCCAGCCCTGTAATGTAATCAGTTAATTAGAGGATGTGATATGCATTCAAATCTCTACTGGTTACAAAGTTTTTATGATCTGAAAGTAGACCCTGTATGTGTCTATGTATGTGTACATTTGTGTGTTGGAGGTGGTGATTCTGTTCGTATATATGACAGGCTTTGGGAGGGGTTTTGTACTTTATTATTATGATGTGTGCAGGCCTGATAAAGATGTTCTAAAATTCTCATGCTAATAATCTTGCTGGTGGAGAGAGAAGAGGAAGATTCAAAGTAAAAGCGAGACATGCTCATACATTCGATTGATTCTGGTTTTATAGGTCAACACATAACTATCAGTGTGTCTCCATCCTCCTATGAAGCACCAAATTATTAAAAATATATATAGGAGAAATAACCTAGTTCCTGTGGGTCTGAAACTTTCTAGCCTCCATTTACTTTTTTCCCCCATTGAAACTGTATTTATAGCATAAAATTCTGAACTTCTAGACTTACCTTGATAATTGGTCCCCATGTTGATGGCCCTGGGGCATGTTGAAGGACCATCAATGATCCAAGTATATTCAATTAGTTATAATGTCAAGGGCATTTTATTGTACCCAGTTCTCTTCAAGTTAGTCGTATAGGATACATGGAAGCTTCTGATGAGTCATTGCACTTGGATATAAGAGAGTTTGATCTGATCTCATGCTTTTAAGTGAAAATGAACACAGTGATAATCAATATCTCTAGTTTAGAGCAATATGGGAATAATATTGGAATTTTCCCAGTTTTATATTGAGACAGCTCTGTATGTATGTGTGTATGTGTAGATAGATAGATGATACTTTAGCCACCCACCTATCTGTCTACATGTATTTATTATTTAACAAATACTTATGTAGGGTTTACTTTAAACACTACTGTAAGCACTTTACAAATATTTAACTTATTTCATTACCTAAAAGCCCTATGACATCTGATATGCATGCACAATCTCCCCATTTTACTGATGGAACCAGTGAGGTATAAAGTAACCTTTAACTTGTCCAAGGTCACAGAGCTAGTAAGTTGGACCCCATATCTCAGTACTTAGAAAAAGCAATAGTTTGCAATTACTAAGCACTTTCCACATGTCAGATGTAGGAATTTAATTGTTTCTTATTCAGTCTTCACAACAGACCTATAAGTTGTTTATTATCATTATTCTTATTTTGCTGAATGGGACTCAGAAGCTGAAAGACTAACACATGTTTGATCATACATCTAGAAGGTGATAGATGGGCTATCCATCCAGGCACTTCAATTGCAAAGTCCTCAATAAATTATAATGAAAATGTCATACATATACATAAATGCATATACAGGGTGGCCACAAAGTAGGTATCCAGTTGAATCAATGAAATTCATCACAACAGATTATATGGTAAAATGTAAATAAATGATATTGTATACCTATTTTAGGCCACCCTGTATATAGTTCACATATGGATATGTTTGTAATAAATAAAATATAGATGCATATGAAAAGCGAAAGGCAAGATTCACCTTTAGTTGTGTTGACTGTGTTTTGCTCTCGAACTCACACCTCTATCAGAAGGCATCTTTTCTTACTATTACCTTAAACACAGAATTACCTGAGCATTTCCCCCAAATAATTGCAAGGTGTTTGAAGAGAAAGTTCTTTTGAAACCAGAGAGTTTTAACTTAACTTCTTTTTCTAGTGAAAAAAAGCAATCTGCAGCCAATACATATTTATAATTATTAAAGAGCTTATTTATGAATATCAAAGGGCATCAGCAAAACCAATGACTAAAACGTTCAGTTGGAGACCAAAGCTGAAAATAGGTTGAACTTCTCAGAGACAAGTGGCTGCTGTATCAGAGTTCATTTATATCCAAGAGCATTGCACCAGCAATAAACTTTAAGTTAATGCTAACAATTTTAATTTGTATCTTTTAATTGTTGAATTCTGAATTGCTTTCCAATTTCCCACAGAGTTTAATGTGTATGCAAATTACACAGCCAAGAAACTCAAGATACAAAAGATAGACTGCATTTTGCAACCATACCATAATTATTGCTTAATTTTTAAAGGGTCTTTCTCTTCGTCAGGGTATTGTTCAATTTCCTGAAACTGAACAGAAGACAACTTTTGGTTAATGATTAGCATAAATCTTGTGATGGAACTTAATTGAATGCTAACTTTGTTGTTCTCACAACTGCAAACTACTCAATTCCCTGTTTCTCTGAGGTAGGGTTTCTTGCTCTCCTAGCACAAATAACTCGTCATCTAATAATAGCAGGAACAAGTTATCAGAACATCCTTTTAATTGTCTCATGCAAGCTGTTAAAAAAATGCAAAACCAACTCTCACGTCCATTTTAATACTGTGTTTCTTATTAGTTCCAATGAGGTCTATCAATGATCAGGCCTTTCAAAAGAAAGGAAAAAAGTATCACTGAAGAACATAGATGTGATTCTTGTTACCATTTAAGGTAGGAAATGTCTAGATTTACGGAAAAAGAATATATATATACACATATATCATATTTAGTATAAAATGGCAGCAGCTAAACCAATAGTTTTGGTGAATGAGTAGTAATTTAACTACTAAGGATTTAATTTTTTAAAGTTTGTTGGGATGCTGGGATAGCTCAGCAAGTGGTTGAGCCCTTGCCTCACAATTGCAAGGTCCAGGGTTCGATTCCCAGCCCCAGCCCATGCATCCCATATGCTGAACTGTGGTATAGCTGATAACTGCCAGGATGGCTTGGTGGCAAAGGTTCTCACCTCCCATGCAGGAAGCCCGCATTTCAGTTCCCACCCCGTGCAGTCCCACGTCCACCTGTATGGAATGTAACCATGTCACAACCAATGATGTGTAACTGTGGATACTGTTCTGTGCCCCCACAGCCCCTGCTTCTCTCTCTCTCTCTCTCTCTTTCTGTCTCCCTCTCTTTCTCTTTCTCTCCACCCCCCCCCCCACCTTCTTTCAAACAATAAAATAAAAATAAGGGGAAGCCAAGAAGGCTCAGTGGGTTGAGTGCTTGCTTTACAGTCCCAGGGACTGAGGATCGAATCCAAGCCCCAGCCTGTGTGGGCCCATATGCTGAACTGGAGTGTGCTTCCTATGCAGGAACCCCCCAGTTCAGTCCTTGCCCCCTGGTTTGGGCCCTGGCTCAAGGGGGCATGCCTCCCATGTGGGAGGCCCCCAGCCCAGTTCCCACCCTGCACAGCCCCACCCACCTGTGTGGAACAAAACCATGTTGAAAAACTGATGACGTACAACTATAGAGACTGTTCTGGACCCTACCCCCTTCTCTCTGTCTCTCTCTGTCTCTGTCTTTCTGTCAAAAACAATAAAATAAATCTTTAAAAAAAGTAAATAAATAAAAATAAAAGTTTGTTAATTACTACTGGGTTCTTGGAACACTCCTAGGTATGGAGATTTAGTATTGAACAATATTTGCCAGTTACTGCCAGTGTCATCAAATATTTAAATATGAAACCAACAAGTAAATAAGATGCTATATGTATAAATCACGCATGTCCAACCTGTGGCCTGGGGGCCAATGAGACCCAGGATGCCTTTGGATGTGACTCAACAGAAATTGGTAAGCTTTCTTTAAAAATTATGAGATATTTTTTTGCAATTGTATTTTTTTTTTAGCTCAGCAGCTATATTAGTGTATTTTATGTGTGTCACAAGACAGTTCTTCTTCCAATGTGGCCCAAGGAAACCAAAAGGTTGAACACCCCTGCTTTAGATGGTGATCACTGATTGGAAAGGGAGTGGGGTGGGGAGAAAGTGAAGTCAGTGGCATAAAGAATGATTTGGGGTTGGGGACAGCAGTGGTCAAGGAAGGCATCGTGGGAGAAGTGATATCGGAGCTCATGGTAAAGGACTGACCCAGGAAGAGCCAGAGACAGAACATTTCAGAAAAGTGGGACAGTTGCAAAGACCTAGATGGGAACAAGCTGAGTGTGTGAAAAGACCAAAGGAGGGTTTTATTTAGGTTATGTCTTTATGGTAGAATAAGGATATATCTTTTTAGTGTTTCAAAATGCCAGTTCCCTTTCACATTGTGTGCCATTTGCCATCAGACTATTCTAATAATGAAGGACATTTAATGGATGGGTACAGGTTATTTGCATGGAAGACTTGACACATTGGACTCTCTTGGGAGAATAAGTTGGGCATTTTAGTTATGGCCTCTGTTCTGGAGTTGCTCCTGAGTTTCAAGGTCCTCACAAACACTGAAAATGGTGTTTTCCACCCTAGACTCTTGAGTAGACCAAAGTGATTCGATGATACCTACACTCACCCTAGTTTATTTCATTGGTGATTTTACATTATTTTTTATTCTGAAAAATGTCAAGCCTATACAGAAATAGAAATTGAGAAAATAGGGATGCGAGGATAGCTCAGCAGGTTGAGTGCTTACCCTGCAACATTAAGGTCTGGGGATCGAATCCCGGCCCTGGCCCATGCAAACCCATATGCTGAACTGCAGTGCAACTGTAACTGCTGGATTGGCAGACAGAGGTTCTTATCTCCCATGCAGGAGGCCACCAGTTTGGTTCCTGCTCTACACAGACCCCACATCCACCTGTGTGGAAAGAAACCATGTCACAACTAATAATGTTTATGGAGACTGCTCTGGGTTCTTCCCCTTCTCTCTCTCTCTCTCTCTCTCTCTCTCTCTCTGTCTCTCTCTGTCTCTCTCTTTCTCT